>JAULBS010074272.1:0-15290 GCA_032355785.1 Symmetromphalus regularis | reverse complement strand
TAAAAAGTTAAATGTAAGTGAAGTTCTAGAAGATAATTTCATAAAGATAAAAGTTTGTTACTGTAGGTTGTTTTTATGTTAAAAAGTTAAATGTAAGTGAAGTTCTAGAAGATAATTTCATAAAGATAAAAGTTTGTTACTGTAGGTTGTTTTTATTGAAATTAGGATTTATATTATTAACGCCTCCTTACCAACACCAAGTATTTGCTTAGTTCACAATCTTCATAGAAAATCAAATTGTATGCAGACCCAGACACTGGGGATCAGGTGGGCCAGTTGCCATGAGCCTACAATTGTGAGAGGACCCACTCACACTGGTATTTAGTACTGATTACAAAAAATACTTAATGAGTAGTTTGAAATGGGGGCCTACATTTCCCATCTAGCCTGGGTCTACTACCGTCTTTGCATGGGTATGATTGTATGAATTCAGATGTTTAGTCAACTACCAGGAAAACCCTTTCACAAAACAATAACAAAACGCATTTGTTAAAAAACTTTCAATTATTTTAGAAAAATGTCCTATTTTAATGGTACATTATCACACTAAAACAACACAAAATAATTACATGTAATTAAATTGAGAAGCTTCAAAACTGTAATCCATATGAAATTCATGTAATATGTCTGTTTTTCTTACCTTTACAAACTTTCACTTTTATGTTAAATGCAAAAAAAAAAATGTGTATGATATACTGTATATTGTATAATACATTATTATATAATGAAAATATATTTAGTGTTTTCATTGGTCGAAAACCAATCACATGACTGCCTGTAATTTGTGTCGCCAGTCCATCAAAAGTGATATTGCCCTCATAATTACATTATGTCAACCAAAAGTTCATTTATTCTTCACAGGTTTCTATTGTCATCTTTGTTTTATAACGTTACAAAGATGACGTCATTAGTTATGGTGTAAGCAGAAATCGTCCTGTACACAAGAAAAATAAATATATAGCAAAATGTGAATTTACTCAACTAATTAATCAGCATTATATAATAAAACAGTTACTGACCACTCATTCGGGCAAAATCATGTAAGAGTTAAGATTATCAAAATATCTTTCATGAGGATTAGGGCTTTATCACTTTTCAACTAGTCAGAAATTAATAACAAGTACAGTTCAATCAGTATGGTGAATAAAAACATATAAAGAGATTTTATTGAAGACCTGACAACTCTTTGTTATGTACTGTACTCTTATGTAACCCTTCTTGGTATTTAAGCACTTGAATAATGATCTAATATAGACCAAATGAAAGTTGGCATATTCTTAAGACCTTATTTTTAAAATTAACCGTATAAATCTTGAAATTGAAATAAAAATAAAGTTAAGATGAATACATTTATAAAAAATTATAAAATCATCTATATATAGTGTAAAAATAAAATCTACTAGTATACTGTAAAAACAAGCAGAACCATCACATACAATGAACAAACTGTTAACCTCTTTTTAAATAAATACATTTTAAAACCAACAAAATTTTTATTATTGTTTTCTTTTCCAGCTCTCTATCAGTTTTAAAGAAAAAAAATCTTTAAATCGAGTGGTAAAAATATTGAAAGGCTTAAAGAACCCCAGTACTATTTATCACAAAATGTTCAAATCCTACTAGTACTAATTAGAAAGTACACATAAAGGATGTTTTAAATTACATGCATGCATCGGTGGCACTTTATGGTCAGTACTGTTTAACTATTATCTGTATCTTTCAGCTGTTCTACAGTCACATAATTACAATATCAACCAATGTATTTCATTATCAAAATATTTACTATATTGACTAATGTTCTCCATCTTTTATGACAAGTACTGGTATAAATTTTTTTTATCTTTATAAGATTAACATGTTCTTAAAGTGTTTCGTTGGTAATATTCATTTACCTTGATCAGGGTCATTTTTACCACTATTCCAAAAAGCACTATTACAGTATTGTTTGAAACAAATCATCACTTTTCTGAAACTTTTCTTGTGGACTTGAGTTTTGAAAAAAAAACCACTCTTCCATGGTGGAAAAAATAAATTATTAGTAACACATTATTCAAAGACCAACACTAAATGATAACAAGTCATACTAACAAACTTCAACACTTGAATGTAGTATTAGACAGTCTCATTCAACAAGACTTTATAAAGTTACTGTATCAGACCAAATGATCAAAGGTTTTGTTGGGCCAAAATATTGAATGAGATGTGTCTGAAGATACAAATACAGAATAGATTTTGTGTTTTCTTGCAACAATTCATGACAAGATACTGGAACATTTCCTGTACTACTCTGTTTCAAAAATTACTCATTCCAAAATGGTGGAATAGCATATATTGTGTAATAAATAATTTAATTAATTCCAATTTAATTCAGAAGTACATTTCCATTTATTCTGCTACCCTCACCTCTAGTTTGGAAATGTTCAAAATCAGTCATCACCAGCATTCTGTATTTGCTCCAAATGAACATCTCCATGATTACTAAAATACTACTGAATGAATTTGATTTTTAAATCATTTGTTTAATACATATTAACATGCTATTAATTAAGAGAAGAGTGTTGTACTAATATTATTGTTCACTTGCAATATCCTCAAGATGTATCATGATTAATGTTACTAATGTCTATTGTATAAAAGTAAAAATTAAGTAGAAAAAAGTCTACACGTTATATTGCAAGACAAAAATGGAAGACAACTATTTTATCCTGGTGATGTAAGTTAACCTGTGCATAGATTTGTGGGCTTAAAATAAATGTCCTCCAAAACAGAACATTATAAATCAATGTTGAGATCAATGTCCTAATCCTATTCAATGTCAGATATTTAATGATAACAGCTTAATAACAATTTCATGATCAACATGTTAATGAAAATAAAAGCTGACATTAAAACAGATCATTTGTTAGTAAGGGACCTAAATATATTTATTAATTTTATTACTTTCAATTAGTTTAAATATGTCCAGATCAATTGTGGTAAACACGAAACAAAAAAATGTAATTTAGTTTGTAATGCTGATTTAATGTTTGAGATGTAGATAATCAGAACAAAAAAAAACTTTTATAATAGTTTAAACCATATCTCTGCATAAAACAAAAGTTTAAGAAATGGAGACAAAGCTTTGATGGCCTGTACCCATGATAATACTTGATATCTGCATATTTTAAGTAGTATCATGTTCAAAACCATTTAAATGAATAATTTAAATTCCTATTCTAATTTTAACCCCTACCCAACTCACTTTAACTTCACTGTACAGTTTGTATAAATAAGAAAATGTCAATAATTGTAAACAATGATGAGGCAAAACAAAATAACATCTGTTTCTGGTCCTTCTGGATCTACTTTCTTCATTAGATGAGAATAATTTGTTGTGGGGGGGAACAACTATCCACTCTTTAGGTATTGTAACACTACTCTGTGATGAATTGGTCAGTCTCAATTTTTTCTTTTGGCTACCAGCAGTAAATACATGAATATATTTCTTTGTGGGTGAAAAAACCCCATGTATTTTTAAAACTACCAAAGAAACCAAGAGATGAACAAGTGAAGCTACGATATATGGATATCTACACTGAGGATAAAGAATATAAGACTCTTTTTATATTGGGTGGGAGTGGATAGGGAAATCCATCCGGAGGAACACTAAATCAGGTGAAACCCGAGGCTTGTCGAGGGTTTTTGTCTGATTTTGTGACCTAGAGGGTAGGATTTCCCTATCCACCCCCACCCAATGAAAAAGAGTCTTTTTCTCTCATTCTTTTCAGAATAAAATGGGTAAAACTGGAGAAAAACTGAAAAAAGGAAGCCATTTTTTTATAAATATTTTTTTTTTCTCACAATATATTAACATGAACAGTATCATTAAATGCTCTATATGCGAAAATGGGAAAATTTTGCATAAAAATGAACAGCAACACTTACAATTCTTTAGTATTTCTGTTTACAACATTGAAATTATGCTACATGGTGCAAATGAAAACCGTCCATTTATGTCATTTCACTACTTATGCTTTAAAAAAATAGTTCACATTCAAGTTTTTTAAATTGTACTCTGGTTTTCTTGTTTGTCAATAAATGCTTTCACATCTAACACTTTGAATCTGTTATTTTCCATGATAAGAAAATAGAGGGGGTGTTCACTTGTTTACAATCAATTGCAGACGACTGCTGTTAATAGGAGTTATTTCCCTTCAAACAAGTTATTATGTGCACATGATTTGCCTTGTAAAATAGAAATTTCTTTCATAGTTTTTTTTCATGGGATAACTCTATCTTACATATGTAAGAATGAGAGAAAAGGGTTGTTTTTAATGATGCCTCAGGACATTGGTTAGTCAGTGTTGTTGGATGTCAGACAACAATATTTTGTGACAGTTCACCAAAGAAACCCACTACCATTACATAGGCTAGTTTTTCTGATTAGAAACGAGTGGTCTTTTATATGTATGATCCCATACACAGGATGGCACATACAACAACCTTTGTTACACCAACTGTGTATAATGAGGATAATTTCAGTCTTGTTCAGCTACAATTACAGGTAGTAAGATAATTCTTGGGGCTAATTTTGAGATTTCAGTGCAGGCCAATAAGACTAACTTATTCATCACAACTGGAAGAAATTCTCTTTTGCATTTCTTCCGAGATACGTTGAGTGAGAGCACTAATGTATGGTTCGGTCAGCCCTCTTTCTTCACCTATTCTTCGTGATACAAACTCTGGCTTGTCATTCTGAAGAAACAATAACAATTATTTAACATTCAACACCTGATCATATAGTGTATTTCAAAAGTAAAATAAATAATATGATTTTGTTTTTCAATGTGGTTTATGAAAAATAAATTTTTCATTACTAAGCCAGAGTCTTGGAGTACTGATTTGCAACACCTCTGTTCTATCCTATTTGAACAAATTATTTAAAAAATCCAAAATAAAACTGAAGTAATATCAAGTAATTTTAAAATATATTGTACAAGAATTTTTGAAGGTGGTGGGGAGCTAAATATATTTTAAAGATTTTTAATATTGGAAGGGAAGTCCAAACTTTATTGTGACAACTGGTGCCTGAGGGAGTCTCTAGACCCCCCTCCCAATGATTATGAAGTATGCTCCTTCCTCAGCATTTATTTTTGAAGATTTCTGAATTGTAAGGGCCGTGATTATAAAAACCAAGCTGTATAGAAAGTGAGGCACAATATTGATACCTTGTAAACTACGCTGCTATACACTTGATTATCTTTGTCTTCAAACTTCAATGTAAACAGCTCTTCTCTCCCTTATTAAACAAAATAAAAACTACATATTAAACTTCAATGTAAACAGCTCTTCTCTCCCTTATAAAACAAAATAAAAACTACATATTAAACTACATGTATTAGAAAATACTAACATGTACTAAAGAAACTGTGAAAAGTGGACATTAGATTTAGGCACAAACACACTGCTTTTTCATTATCAGGAAGGGTGTCTTCTGTAATAATATTATGTAACTTAATTTTATCAAACTATATCATACAGATGGAAAATAGCTACACTGCATGCCTAGTTTAGTTACAGAGATCTTTTAAAGACATCAATATTTATATTGTCCAGTTCTGTATTGCAATTAGGGAGCTTGATGCAGCTCAAACAGTAGCATGTGAACTGGTTGGTTGTCGGATCAATCCTTCTCAGTGGACCCATTTGCAGTTTAGGCTATTTTCCGTTTCAACCAATGGTCCACAACCTGTTCATCAAAGATTGTGGTATGTGCTGTCCTGTCTGTGGGATGGTGTATATAAATGACCCCTGGCTGCTTATCGGAAAGAGTAACCTATATGGCAGTAGCAGGTTTTCTCTAAAGAAATATATGTCAGAATGACCATAATGACGTCCAATAGCCAATGATAAGATAAAAATCAATGTACACTACAGTTAAAAAAACACCTGACAAAGATGGATCTCGCAGATACTGCCCAATGTGAATGCGGTGCCGAAGAACAAACACCAGAACACATCTTACAAAACTGCCCACATCTGTAAGAGAACCGTCAGAAAGTTTGGACAGAAGACAGCCCCCTCAATACCAAACTTTGGGGGCCTCTCGACGACCTCCGGAATACATCACATTTCGTCATCACATCCGGGTTATTGAAATAACAAGGCCAAATTTATTTTGATTGAATGCAGAAGGTGACGAAGAATGTGCTCTAGAGGCGTCATTAAATAAAACAAACTTTACTTTTAGTATTGCAGTTAATAAAAAGGTTAGTGTAAACATACTTACTTGTATTTAGAGTGAGAACCATTAAGTAGTCAATTAATGTCCTAGTTCCAAATTGTGAAACATACTATTACTAGTGACCACTGCACAACTTTTAGGAAAATATTCCTTCCAAAAAACATTCTTATTTTTGTTACTAGACCAAACTCAGTTATACTAGATCTAAAACGTAGATGATTCCAATCACTGTTATGTGGTAAACTGTCTTTTTTATTTTCCCGAATATTGTAGTTAATCTTGAATTGCAAAAGAGCAGTGATCTTTACTTGTGTTGCTAAACTATTTTTGATTTCGTTTTTGTATTTAATTTACATATATTATTTCATCAAGATCTGTACTACCAACATATATGGGGCAATACTGTTGGTCTCACAACCACTGTTAATTTACCAACAAACTGAAAGTCAAATAGGATGCAATTTGGTACTTCATGATACATGTACCATTCCATTATGTACCTGTAAATATAGTCTATCTCTAAGTGGCCATTATATATAGATGCCTGAAACTGAATACTTATTGAAATAATGACCATATAAAACAGGGTTTTTTTATTGACCTGTGGCAATAACACAGTCAGCTTTAAAACAGGTTTCACTATATACAGGTGCACGAAAGTGGAAATTATCATTTAAACCTTTTCTTAGTCGAGTTGAAGGTGGTATGTATGTCTGTACATCGGGCTTCTTTGGACGGATGGGATGTCGAATTTTATGGTTTTCTTTTGCCAATCTTGCTTTTACATTTTTGTCATAGTTATCTCTGAAAATACAAAATGCATTTAGGAATAATTAACCTCAGCATACATTAAGTTACTTTGAAAATAATAAAATATATCCTGGAGTAATCAATTTCTGGTCTGTTAGTATTAAGGGGTAAAAGCTTCTGGGCATGCACAATTGTAATGGCACGATCAATATAACAGAATAATATTTTACCTTGTCGGATGTTGACATTTTGTAAATTACTCTCCGGAGCCGGTCTATTTTTAGAAAGTGTCACACTCTGTAAGTCTGTTTACGCTACTTGGAACATGGATTTTTTTCGATTACTTTTATTTGCGTGAACCTAGGCAAAAAAGGAGTAGAGTTTTGGAATTAACAAAAATGTCCTATGTTCCAATTTATTTCATTACTTTGTTCAATAATAATTTTAAATATTACCCATTCATCATAGTGTAAAACACGATAATATTTGACAATGGCAACATACATGGCAGACGAAATCATTACAAAGTAATGTAATTCACATTCCAAACATCTCTGTCATTTCTGGTAATATTCGTATCTCGTTCATCATTTTTGCTTTAATAAATAAATCTTTGCAAATATGGCATTGATATTAATTTATGATAAATATATTTATAAAATAATAACTGCGTACCATAAAAATACATTATACAAATAATTACCTAACATCCCCCATTCTGTATAGATTTGTCCGTCAAATTAACACTGTCTCAAAATACCAAAACAATACTTTTGACTGCTGTATAAATAATACAGAACCAATGGACACATTAATCCAGAGAAAAAAATAGGACATTTCTTTTATTTCGAAAAATATCAACATTAATGAGGTAAGTGATATAGTTTGGTGTTTATTTGTCAAAAACCATGTTCCAAGTAGCACAAACAGACTATTTAAGTTAGTGGGATGTTTTATATTTACATGTAATTAAATGTTGTTTATTTATTTATTACTATTATTATCATTATCCTAATATACAATCAACAAATTAATTCTTATTTCTTAAAACAATTTAGGTGAAATGTCAGTTGCACCTCCTCTCTTCCACAGTTAAAACAAAAGTCACTGCTTTATTCCATCTAATATTACTAGTTTGCCTGTAATATACTAATAATTTTAACAGTTTATTGATGAAAAAAAGAAGAAAGAAACCTAAGTATTGCATGTATGCAAAATTTAGGAAGAGGGTTGGAAAGATGTTATTTTTTTGTCCAGCTTTCTACATATATTACATGTAGTTTTGTAACATGTACATATATATATGTGGCTGTGCCTCTTTCAAGGGACTGAATTGACAATTATTTGCTAAATGGGAGAAGTGGTGCTTGTGTCTTTCTAACTTATAGCACGGTGTTTACAAAGCTCTACATCATACACATATTACTGCACTTACAGTGTTTCACAAACATTGCTTGTAAAATGACTGTGTTATTTAACTGACCTGACCTGACCTGACTGGGGTTAGATCCAAGTGAGCTGTTCAGCCGCTTGTCATATTCTGCAGTGTACATCATCCATGAGACAATCTATCTGTTCATCTGTCCATGAACAAGCTTTTATACTTAACTAGTAGGTGTTTCACAAATATTACTTGTTAAATTATTGTATTTTCTTGCTCACCTGTATAATCTTTATTAGACTAAGGATCCACGTGAGCTATTGTTGTAACTTTCAATCCTTATCTTTAGAGTATTCCTCCATCCGTGGGTCCATTTTATAATGTTAGCCCACTACCCTTAATTTTATTTACAAGATGGAAGATGAAATAACAATAAAAACAACTTGAGATTTTTAAAATTGGATTTATGGACAACATATATATGAAACCGTTATTCCCAGTCCATCATTAACTGTTTAACTAAAATGGATCTGAAACTAACTAAAAAGTTCAGCAGAAAATTGGTCACTAACTATATAGTTAGAAATCCCAAGCCTATCATAATTGTGAGAACAATAGTTTTATTTATACGTAACATGTGCGAGACTAAATTTAGGATATAACAGCATATTTTTAAAATCAGTTATACAAAATGAAATGGGTTACCCAAAATGTTTTTATGTCTCAAGCAAATTTTATTTTTGAAAGGCTTGAAATACACTTGAATTATTTATGTAAACTTACTGAATCAACTATCATTGTACCAAGCTGTTTATGATGAACATAATAATACATGAAATTATTTTTAAAATAAGTACATGAATATGTTCAGTCGCTTGCATCACATCACTTGATTACCTTGGTGATTTCATTATCTTTCCTCATCTCAACCAGTACCTCACAACTCTTACAGCAAAGGCCATGGTATGTGTTGTTCTGTCTGTGGGAGAGAACATAATTATAATCTTAGATACAAAGTTTGTTTTATTTAATGAAGCTTCTATAGAAGATTGATTTTTATCTGATCACCAGATATTGGACGTCAGAATCTTAGATACTAGTACATAGCTGCAAATAATACATCTGATTGCATATGTTGTATTAATATGAGATAGTTGGTGGTGCTAGTTGATTAAATTATTTTGGAGTTATGTCCCTTGACATGTATGCTTTGTATCCATTTCTTCTTCAGATATAACTTTTAAGATAGGATTGTTTGACCTAAAGTAGCTTAAGTTTATTTGAAATTATAGTAATTGATTTGGCAAATAATAAAATTTTGGTTAAATTTGCCATTGTACATTACTGTACATATATAAATATTTCATATCTGAAATTGTTAATTTAAAAAAAAAAATTATTTCACCTTTTTTTACCTAACCATACAAATACAATCTATACATTCCACGCTATACATTCTTCTATTGTGTAATTATACATCTATGCTATATATAAAAAAATTTATACACACACTGGTCCCTGTCCTCCAAACAATGTAAACAAGACCTGATCATATTAGAAAAATCCTTAAAACTATTTTTTCACGATGACCCTTGATATGTGTAAATTTTATCAGCTAAGTTTTTAAATTGCCCTTTTTATTAAGATGGGACTCCAATGTTTTATACTGGATCAGTATTCCCTACATTAATTACAAATAACATTACAGTCAAATTTTAAACCAGTGCATTAATATTGCAAAACAAAAAACAGATGCTTTACTATATCCATTTGTAAAATATTGTTACTCAGTGACCAGGTTTTTCTTGAAATCAACATTCATGCACATTCATATAGAAGTAGTGTGTAGAATGCAGTGAAAGGGAGTTGCATCACTACAAGGTGTATTCTTACACCTGCAAAATACACTCATCTAGAAATAGAGTGCTGATGAATACATCTGATGCTGTGTGAATGTGCTTGTCAGATAGGAATAAGCGAGGAGTATGTGTTTGCATTGTATTGCTGACACAGTATTATACACTGCTGTATACAATGCATTATGTGGTATTGCAGTATAGTATATTGCATGGAGTAGATATCATTGTATACTAACATCTTGTCCATGCAGTACATGTATACACATAATTATTGATCTTCAACATGGCTTTCCATGTGCTTTTCAAACACGTATCTATGCACAGTAGTCACATAGTATTAACTTATCTGTAATGTGCTTTCCAACTCTTTGCTAAAGCTTGAATTTGGGTATTTACATGGGTAGAAATTGTTATTAAATTAAATAACAGATACATATGTTCATCTGAAAAATAGAACATAGAACATTTGTTCATTAAAAAAAGTACGTCCTGGCTATATCCATTGTAGAGTTTTGTTTAACAGGTGTTGCTAATTATTGAAATGGAAACACAAATATGTATCACCTTCTGTTGGATCATTTATTGAATAAAAAATCTGAATAGAAAAAAATTGATGCGATGTTAAAAATTTAATGCTAAGTATCACCATGTACCTTTAATTTAAAAATATATTTGATGTTTGTTCTTTGTGTGTATATACATATCTTTGTATAATTTCTGAGGAATGAAGTACATCTGTATATCAACAGTGCTCAGCTGCTTTAATATTAATATACAACTGATCTCTCGACTTTGTACTTGGAAATAAAAAAGTCAGTCTTTGCGTAAATATTATTGATTATTTAGAGAGGGAAGTTCTATAAGTGACTTCATGCTTGTTACCTGAACCTCTGCAATCTATGGATGTCAAATTATGGTTTACAAAAACACAGTAAGTTAAGATGCTCACTTTCAGAAATGAAGTTTTCCCAGAATAGAAAACCTTCATCACAAAGAACCACAAGGAGTACATGTACATATATGGCTAAGCTTGTATTCTTGGCTTTATTTTTAGATCTTTTGGACTAAAATGTTATTTTCTTTTTTTTTCTTTTTAAACTTGAACAACAATTTTGTATTTTGAAAAGAACTGACAAAATGGTTTGTGGTATAAATAAATATATAACTATAAGAATGTCACAGCTAAATGACTTTATTTGATATCCTGGCTCTTAAAGAACTTCACATTTACTGTTGTGGCCTATAAACAATGAATTTAAAACCCAGGGCCCATATTTTCGAAGCTCTCTTAGCACTACGATATCGTAAATTTGTCTTAGTGACATCATTTTTTTGTAGTCATTGTATACTGGCGGCCAAAAGAAAACATACACTTTTAATTTTTATTTATTTATTATATATATTAATATTTTGATTCAATATTTTGCACATATACCTACCTTTAGTTGGGATTTAAATTGATTATCGATTTTTTACCCGACTATGAAGTGTGTCGTGTTAGACATTTAAAGTTCAATTTCGCCTGTTTTGCATGTGCAGCTTTTCCCACTACCTGTAATTTCACACTTTTGTTGTCAATCGGAAGTTTAAACCATTGACAAAGCAACGTTCATCAGAAATTCATTGAAATTGAAGGTAATGCCCCGACTTTCACCGGAGTTGAGAGAACGTGCCTTGGGTATGTTGCAGGCCAACATGAACGTTACCGCTGTGGCAAGAGCTGTATTTTGCTGTTTTTGATATTCTGCTTTTTTCAACCACCGCACTTTCATTGGACATTAAAGGAACATTTGTTGTTTTTGGAACAAAATGTCTCGACATTATTTGAATGAAACATGTTGAATCCTGTATATGTATACAAAATGTATTTTTGATAAAATATATAATTATATTTATTGATTACAATAGTGTATCCTTTGTTTTGGCCGCCAGTATATAACATATAATGTATAAGCATATCAGCCGAGTGACTAATTCAATACTTGGAAGATGTTTCCATAGTTCTAGTCCAATCACTTAAACTTCGTGAAATTGGTTATTTTTTGTTTTTTTATTTTTATTTCACTACATCTAATGAGGGAACGCAATTTTCTATATTATACGCCAATAACACAGCTTAACTCGTTTTGTGTGTTGAATCACTACAAAATTTATTTGAACGATTTCAGTGGGAAACGTATAAACTATTTTTAAAATGACCACTCACCTTGTAGAGTAAAGCTTGTAAAATCACCCGAACAAAACATTTATCCATTTTGTATGAATACACATCCTGCCCAACACCTAAATAACATTTTAAATTCTTCGCGGCAAAATGGCCGTCACTTGGATGGGTCGTTATAAAAACTATAATTTTTTACAATGCAGATTCTGATTATTTTTTAAACATTATTGGTACCAAGCGACAAATCTCAAGTGGACGATGTCTATCAGATTCCGTATTAATCCGATTGAGATCGTCCACTGGAGGCGATTTGTCTTCTTGTACCAATAATGTTTTTTTAAATAATCATATTCCACACAGTAATGAATTATAGCTTTTATAGCGACTTAAAAACTATAAGATAGAAAATAGTGTTCCCTCATAAAAAACAGATAAAAATGACACATTTCATGAAATCTTAAGTGATTGGACTACCATAGTCCAGGCCCTTACGCAGGGGGGGAGGGGTGCGACGGGTCCGCATGCACCCCCCTAAATCTGTTAAGATCCGTACATGCACCCCCCTAAATCTGTTGAGATCCGTAAATGCACCCCCCTAAATCTGTTGAGATCCGTAAATGCAAATTTGGATTGATGATAATTTACTAGAATAACATTAAAAATGAAAATAAAACATGGATATCCTTCAGGCCTTCACAAACTCACCCCCTTAAAAAAAATCCTGCGTACTGGCCTGTAGTCCATAAATATTATGCTCTTTCAACAATAAATAGAATCAATATGGTAGGCCTTTTTCATTAATCAACAAACTATATTTACTAATGTTAATATGAGATATTCTCTCAAAATGTCTAACAGCATTTTGTCACATTTTGAATGATATAAAACAACCTTTCTTTAAACAAATTGAAAAACCATAGCATTGACAATAATTAACTGTTCTTTTTAGAAACTGTTTTTAGAAGCCTTTGATAATTTCTTCACAGGAGGTTTCTTTGCACTATGTGTACATTTAAAATGAAACCACCATCATGGAAACTGGAAGAAATCAAATGTCTGCAAAGCTTTACAAAAAGTGTTTGTTTCTATGACAAAAGATTGAGTTGTATAAATACATGGATGTCAAATTTTCATCTTCAGACAGAATTCCGTCTTTTAGAAATATAATACCAGATTGATGCAAAATCATGTTAATATTCATTAAGTATGTATAGGAGGGAGGGGGGGGGTAAGGGTGGTTTTGGACTTCACACAGAAAATTATAGTTAATGCTGTAGATACATCTTTGTTGTTGTATCATCCGCCATGTTTGCTAGAGAGCAAACTTATGCTTCCATATGTCATCTAGATTTTGATTGGTTGGTGCGATATCTTCTGGTACAAATTAGCCAATAAATCTTAATTATAAAGCTGCTTTGAAGCGCAAAACCTGTCCTGACAGGAGCGACCAGTATGTTGTATGTCTAGAAAACATTTACTGATGTCTAGAAAATGCAGTAACATTTCAAGACAAAACAGTAACTAATGTCTAGAAAATACAGTAACCTGTCAACATCAAACAGTAACTGATGTGTAAAAAAACATAACTAATTTCTAGGAAACACTAACTGATGTCTAGAAAACAGTAACATGTCTAGAAAACACTGATGTCTAGAAAACACTGATATCTAGAAAATACAGTAACATGTCAAAAAAACAGTAACTGATATCTAGAAAGCAGTAACTGATGTCTAGAAAACAGTAACTAATGTCTAGAAAGCAGTAACTGATGTCTAGAAAACAGGAACTAATGTCTAGGAAGCACTAACTGATGTCTAGAAAACACAGATGTCTAGAAAACAGTAACTAATGTCTAGAAAACTAACTAATTTCTAGGAAACACTAACTGATGTCTAGAAAACAGTAACTAATGTCTAGAAAACAGTAACTAATTTCTAGGAAACACTAACTGATGTCTAGAAAACAGTAACTAATGTCTAGTAAACACTAACTGATATCTAGAAAACTAATTTCTAGGAAACACTAACTGATGTGTAGAAAACTAACTAATTTCTAGGAAACACTAGATGTCTAGAAAACAGGAACTAATGTCTAGGAAACTAAACAATATGTAGAAAACCCTGTAACTAATTAGAAATAGGGTCTAGAACATATATTAACTCATGAACAATGTCTCATAGTTAGTCTGTGTATGAATATTCAACATTACTAATGTAGAATGTCATTAGGTGGCTGAAATGTACATGGATTATTCGTATTTGCATTATAAATGTATTCGAAGACCAACCTGTAACTGTTATAATGCAAACAGTTGTTATGGGTTAAGGGTTTGCTCAAATAAAATTGGCTTTCACTCTCGATTTTACCCATTTTATGTATTCAGTGCATGAAATGTTGGCCCTACCCTGGATGAATGTGATCCAGATTACTTTATAAGTATTTAAAATAAATTATCAAAATTTACTGAAAGAACAATAAAAAAGAAGAAAAAATAATTTAATATATATTTTTTTAATTTCTGTTTAATACACACACTCAGCAAAAATAGCCACATGTTTCACATGTGAATTGGCAACATATGTTTCACATAATTATGTTAAACATACATTATGTTAAACATATGTTTGAAAACATGCATGTATAGAACACAAGTTTAACGTACGTTTAACATATGAGTATTTATGGTGTTCTTTCCCTTGTAATCAACAAGGTTTTCTTAGCACATGTTCTTAACAATGATAAAACAGGTGTCTAAAGTAATTATAAAAGTGGCCTCTGTAGGATTTTAAATGTACTTGATTCAGAAATGTATAATGGATATTTAAAAAGTCAAATAAAATATACCTTCCTTAACAACCAAGATGGTGTCCATAGCAACAGTGAAACTTATAAATATCTACAGAAGCCCTTTCC
>JAULBS010074261.1:0-20683 GCA_032355785.1 Symmetromphalus regularis | reverse complement strand
CATCGTAAAATTCACCATCTACAGAATGTAATTTGTTATCTGCATGCAAACTTTAACCACTAAGATTTCATTCATCATAAAATTCACAATCTACATAATGTAATTTGTTATCTGCATGCAAACTTTAACCACTAATATTTCATTCATCGTAAAATTCACCATCTACAGAATGTAATTTGTTATCTGCATGTAAACTTTAACCACTAAGATTTCATTCATCAAAAAATTCACAATCTACATAATGTAATTTGTTATCTGCATGTAAACTTTAACCACCAAGATTTCATTCATCATAAAATTCACAATCTACATAATGTAATTTGTTATCTGCATGTAAACTTTAACCACTAATATTTCATTCATCGTAAAATTCACCATCTACAGAATGTAATTTGTTATCTGCATGCAAACTTTAACCACTAAGATTTCATTCATCAAAAAATTCACCATCTACAGAATGTAATTTTAATTTGTTATCTGCATGCAAACTTTAACCACCAAGATTTCATTCATCGGAAAATTCACCATCTACAGAATAAAATTTGTTATCTGCATGCAAACTTTAACCATAAAGATTCGATTCATTGGAAAATTCAAAATCTACAGAATGAAATTTGTTATCTGCATGCAAACTTTAACCACTATACAGATTTTTAAATGGAAGTCCTCCAGAATCAGTGAAAACCATAATTTTCTATGCATTTACTAATTTACTAAGGTATGATTTTGGGTAATAAACATAATAACACATTTCTGTTCAATTCACTGTTTTTACTGTATATAATTAATACCTAACCATCATACCTTTCTTTACTAACATACTGATGGAGTAGTCGGGGAGAACTGGACGATCCCTCCAGGCCCTGCCACGTTCCGTACGTGAGGTCACTGCATGGTTCAGTATCACAATTATCCAGATTGAGGAGTCCCTTTATTCCGATACAAGAGTTTGTAACTGACGAAATGTTGCCGGGGATCACCATGGCTTTAGTGCCGTCCCCTGAAAAACGCTGTACAGCTGCATGGTGATAAGGAAATTAACTGCTGTTATGCTGTATTTCAGTTATTGTGTATTTTCTGTGACTGTGACTTGTCAAGTGGAAAACTTTTCAGTTCACAAGTGGACAATATTTCAATCTTCAAATAAAATTTAGCTTCTGCTCAAAAATTATTAAACCATATTTTACATCCAAATGTGCACCTATTTGTATAAATAAATGTCTTTAGTTTAATGTTTGGTTTAAAAATAACCAGTAGGAAAATATAACTTTTATTAAGATTATTTTAGTATTGAAAATACAGTAATTTTAGAAATGGTTTTCCACAATTTGATGCAATCTTAAAAGAAGAATTCATCAAGAGACAGTTTTTCTAACCTCAGTTCACCACGTCCCTGGTGACTGGAATACTATTTTCCACTGAAGAAATGGTAAACACCAGAGAATTCAATCACAGCACTAATCACTAATATGAACAAGCAAATTCCAAAGTCAGTATTCATGTTACAAAGGTATGCTAGACAAGTTGTAGTTTGTTTTATTTAATGATGTCTCTAGAGTACATTAATTTTAATCTTATCATCAGCTATTGGACGTCAATCATATGGTCATTCTGACAAATGTTTTTTAGAGGAAACCTGCTGCTGCCATATAGGCTACTCTTTCTGATAAGCTGAAAGGGGTATTTTATATGCACTGTCCCACAGACAGGACAGCACATACCATGGCCTTTGATAAAACAGTTGTAGACCACTGGTTGGAATGGAAAATGGCCCAAACTGCAAATGGGTATATTGTGTATGCCTGACAATGCAAATACTCAGATGAATGATTGCTGGAAGAGCGTAGAGGAATTAATCTGTCCTAGACAATCCTTCCAACAAATCTGCCCTACCAAAAGTAGATAATGATAAAAGTAGAGTAGTGCTTCCACCCAGTGCCAGATTAAGCCTCAGCTGGCAAAAAGGCACATTTTGAAATTTTAGAAAATGGCCTGAACAATTTAAGTTAGATCTCGGACTCATGGAAATGGACCCCAGACAAAAGACGAACTGATTCATGAACAAAATATTTAATACAAAAAAGACAAATATTTAATGTGAAAAGAAACTTTGATTTGTTTAAAATAATAAAAATTGATGAAAACTGCTTGTCCATTTTTGTAGCCCGAATTTTTGGCTGGCCCTAAGGCATATGCCTTGTCTGATTAATGGTTAATCCGGCACGGCTTCCACCAGCTATCTCATGATACACTAAATCCCAAAACAGAAATGTCTGTTGATTTTATCAATATTAGTTACATGAACACCAAACAATAATCGACAAGACACACTAATAAGCTTAGTTTAATAAACAGAGGAAGCCATTAAAATTCAAACACATTTTACAATGACACCAAGTTGCCATCGCTAAATCCTTCTGCTACCGCATAGTGACAGTAATTTAAAGAAAAGCATTTTGTACAATATATCTATAACTAATTATACAAGTTTTGTTGATTACTGCTGTCAGTTTCAAGGGATCTGATGGACCCGAGACAAGTTAGTTTGAAAGGATACATGCCAGCCATCGCCACAGTCCATGTAGATGAGGTTTGTCTTCCACGGCTTTCAAATTTTGACTAATGTCATCATTCTGAAACATACAAAGACAGCTTAACAAAATTCTATTTAGACAAATTAATAACAGTCATAAATACTGCCACTTCATAAAAATCTCTACAACCAATAAAAATTGCAATGAATGGTTTATTTAAAATGGAAGTGAAATGGACTGAACATTACAAAAGATTGATCATTTGACTAAATACTGTAAAAAAGAAAGAAAATGGAATTTGTTAAATGACACCCCAGCTCATTGGTTAACCAGCAGCTCATTGGTTAACCAGCAGCTCATTGGTTAACCAGCAGCTCATTGGTTAATCAGCAGCTCATTGGTTAATCAGCAGCTCATTGGATAACCAGCAGCTCATTGGTTAATCAGCAGCTCATTGGTTAACCAGCAGCTCATTGGTTAACCAGCAGCTCATTGGTTAACCAGCAGCTCATTGGTTAACCAGCAGCTCATTGGTTAATTACCAGCAGCTCATTAGTTAACCAGCAGCTCATTGGTTAACCAGCAACTCATTGGTTAACCACCAGCTCATTGGTTAACCACCAGCTCATTGGTTAACCAGCAACTCATTGTTTAATTACCAGCTCATTGGTTAACCACCAGCTCATTGGTTAGCCACCAGCTCATTGGTTAACCACCAGCTCATTGGTTAACCACCAGCTCATTGGTTAACCACCAGCTCATTGGTTAACCACCAGCTCATTGGTTAGCCACCAGCTCATTGGTTAACCAGCAGCTATTAGGTGTCAGGCTCACTGTAATTGTTACTCATGGTCTTCAGAGGAAACCTACTACTACCACACAGGCTACTCTTTCTGATTAGCAGCAAAACATATTTTTTTCATGCATTTTCCTACAGACAGCACAGAACATACTATGGCTTTTGTTACACCAGTCATGGACAACCGACTGGAATGGGAAATATTCCAAAGTGTCCTCTGAATGGGATTGATTCAACAACTCATCATACTTCAGGTGGATGCTCAACTTCTAAACAAAGTTCTGGTCTCAAACTGTATTCTAAGAGACATGTAGTTACTATAGCGACACACCTTACAATACTTACATAAAAACCATACTGACGGCGGACTCTTGCAAGCATCTCCATGGAAATGTCACTGCCACTGTCGGCTGGATCCTGACAGAATTCCATCAATGACTTGTTATTCACAGATCGAAGATGAAATGATGGAGACCATACCTGAAAGAAAACTTCCAGTTTAATGAGGATGATTTTGTTCTTTCAACTTTCTTTTGTGCTGTCAATGCACACATTTTATCAAAATTACTCATTTATATATACCAGGGATGAGAATGGCAATTGTGAAAAAAGACTGAAAACGTTAGCGTAAAGATGTGTTACATGAGTGAAAATCGAGATTACCTACAAAAATAATTCAATATAGATGGTGCTTTATTACTCTTTGGAACTCTTCGGTGTTTCCCCGACAGTTCCAAGTGATTATTCAGTAAATACACTATAGGTGGCTCTTTGAAAAAACAGCCTTACGTTCAGCACAAGTTAGGATTTGCCATTTCACTGGTCCTAAATGTTCTCATTGGGTTGACATGAAGCGGATCGAAAACTAGTCTAGCTTGTCACTAGCAATATGACCTTTTGGTCAGAAAAATGTTTGAAATCTGCGAATCTACAGAGAATTCTCATCCCTGATATATACATGCAATCCCGGCAATTAAGAAAATGTTTACGGTAAAATAAATAGTGTCAATGGCATTTTCCACGGCAATTTTAGTGTAAAGTATACTTTATTCTTAATAATAAGATAAAAATAAACCTAGAAAGAAAAAAACATTTAGTACGCATACTAAAAAAGTGCTGTGGAGAACGAAATACTCTGTGGTAATTTCCACGGCATAGCAGACTGCCACGGTTAATTGTAGGGGTTGCACATAGAATAAATTACTTATTTATATACACACATGATATTACATAGCATCAGAGATGACATTGCTCTTGGCTTGTTTTTAATAGTAATCTGAGAATTTCAGTAATATTCCTGTAAATGAAATTCATGGAAATCAAATTAGATTCCTATAAAGCTCTTTAATTATTAATTAAAATTTACCTTTTTTTTGAGCTGCTATTAGAAAACATAATTTCCAAGTCCACATAATAATTGCATTACTTATTAACATTAAATTCTGAATTAATTATTCAATTAAACCTATTGTAAAAAAATAATAATCCATAATTGAAAATACTTGATTCTCCTGGATTCCAATGAAGTGGTTGTGAGAATCCAAATGGATTCTGACTGAAATGACATTTCTTTATTTTTATCACAATTAGCTCTTCATTCATATCATTAGTTGCTTCAATTAAGATTTTAAGAATGTAATTTGTTTTATTGTACCCTTAGTGAGAAACATGTATAAAGTTTCTGATATCCAAGACGAAGCATATTTATATTTCAACACAGATTATTAAGTATTCTGTATTAACAAACATGTCTGTATTTTCTGCTGCTTGTACTTACCATTGGAATTCTTTCATACATATTGATATCTTGGAGGTCACCTGAGAAAGCGACTGACAGAAGGCGGTTTTCATGAGTTGGATGCCAGCAAAATGAAGATACCACAGACTGACGGAAAGCTACAGTATAACACAGATCAATCACAAAGTTTTGAGAATTCAATATCTTTTATTAACACATAATACAAAATAATACACACAAACATTTCTTGGTTCACACAGGGGTGTATACATTGAGTCTCTATTCACCTATACCAACCACTATCTTTTCCCATTGGTAACCAATGTGGAAATCACTCACAATATTAGGTCCATATTACTTAAGAAAACAATGTAAGTTGCAGAAGCATTTTTATGTAACCTCAAGAGTGAGATATAGCTCAAGCAGTAGTGTGTCTGCCCGTGAATCTGTCAGTCATCGGATCAATACTCCTCAGTATCCTCATTTGCAGTTTAGGCTATTTACCGTTCCAACCAGTGGTCCACAACGGGTTCATCAAAAGTCATGGTATATGCTGTCCTATCTGTGGGAAAGTGCATATAAATGACCCCTTGCTGCTTATCAAAAAAGAGTAGCCTATGTTGTGGCAGTAGGTTTCCTCTAAAGAAATATGTCAGAATGACTACATGCTTGACATTCAATAACTGATAAGATAAAAATCAATGTGCTCTAGAGGAGTCATTAAATAAAACAAACTTTTTTTTAACCACAGGTAAAGGCTTGGGAAAAAGAACACTCAAAGGGTACACAAAAAGCCTTTTACCCCGAGAGATACTTCAACAACGAATTTATCTTGTCTATATAGTTTATCTTTATAAAGTTAATTAATCAAAATAACGCAAGAGAATAATGATTAACAGTTTATTAACGGATCCATTCCACACAGATGTGAAAGTCACTTGACAGCAACGAAATATAGTTCATCGATAAAACTATTTTTAACTGCAAACGTTTGTAACTAAAATTGTGTGAAATATTATGTCAATCAAAACCCAATTTTTAAAGCCAAAAATGAATGAAATAAATAAAAAATAATAAAAAACAAGAATATCTAAACTCGGAACAGGCAATCACTTGTTTCACTGTTATGTGGCAGTAAATTGTTGAAAATTACAAACTGGGTATAAAATAAACTGGCTCTGCCCACCTAAGTATAAGGGTTTTGTCCAACAGCAAACAACCAATGGGATTAAAGAATTTTACATGGAGGCAAGGTAACTAATTTTATCAACATTTCTAAAACCAACATAACAAAAGTCTACTCTTTTCAAATTTCTATAATACGTGGTGATGTGACTGGAATAGAGAAGAGAATATGCACGTTGTATTAATACTATCTATCACTGCTGGGTGGTATAGATAAGGCAATCGAAACACTTATGTATTCCAAATTTCTATAACAAATACGTGGTGATGTGACTGGAATAGAGAAGAGAACATGTATGTTGTATTAATACTATCTATCACTGTTGGATGAATATGCATGTTGTATTAATACAATCTATCACTACTGGGAGGTATAGATAAGGCAATCGAAACACTTATGTATTCCAAATACTCACATTGTATGTTCCTTTCAATGAGTACAGGTTCAGTAACATCGGAACCTGCAGAATAACGTAGTCCAAACTTAAATCATCAATCTATATAGTCATATAAATATAACAATAACTTTATTTCTCTGGGCAGTAAGACAAAAAGCAAAATTGTTTTTTAGCACTTTTTTTAAAGCAATTTAATATACGTTTTAGTAACTATTTTTGTTACAACATCAACAGTATAGTATAACAAATGCTTTACATGTACACACAAAGAAACATACATATATATTTATACATACATTATATAGAGAAAGAAAGAAAAAAACTTATTAAAAGCAGTTCTGTTATAAATATGCATTGTAATATACACCCCTATTGCTATAGGAATCTGGACCAAGGTGGACAAAAAACTTCATATTAAAGAATATGAAAACTGACAATTTTTGTAAATTATATTTTTTAATTTGTATTTAATATTTTAAAATATTTCCGAGAGCATATATGTTAATTCACTGTTTCTGCATTTTTACTTCTCTATATGTAATATTTGTCATTAATAATCAGCCAATTATTTATGATTCCAAATAAAACTATTTGTTTATCAAATTGTATATGTTCACTTTGGTCCTGGCTCACAATATATATTCATAATATATTGGTTTTTGACCATTAGTTATTTCAATGTTATACCTAATATTGATTCTGATTATTTCAGTTTTAGAATCAGGAATTTGTTTTTGTTGAATTAACAACCAACTATATAAAACGTCTTTCCAGAATTTTTTTTTTTTTAATTTGTATTTTTATAAAAAAATAATCTCCATACGTAATAAGTTTTGGGAAAGATAATTTTGTATTAGCTTCCAAAAGTATCTTCCATTTTGAATTAGATGAAAATATTATTCTAATCCAAGTAGATTTTAATGCCATTATAGAATTTAAAATATTTAGCATATGAAATACTTTTTTTTATATTCAAAAGGTTTGAAAGGCAGTAACATTTTTACATTAGGGTATTTTTTATAACCATTTCCCGCAGACAGAACAGCTCATACCACATATTTTGTTACACAAGATGTGAATGAAAAAGTCCAAATGGGTTAAATAGATTTAACTTTTAAGACAAATTCACACTTTATTTTGCAAATGTTAATGAAAAATCAAACCTACCAAAAACTGAATGTCGAATGTCATACATCTTAATAACATTACTATCTTTGACCAGCACAGACAGCATTCCTTGCCTGAAAAACAAAAACATCCGTTTCTTATTTCTTACTGAATATGTTATAATATACACTATACAGGGTTCTGGGAAATTTTTCAAAGTGGGGGTGGGGGGCTATTTTTCAAAGTGGGGGGAGGGGCTAATTATTATGGGTGTATAAAAAGTGCTGTGCGAAACCGCAAATCTATACCCAAAATTAAAACTGACGAAAAAAGATATATCTACCTAATGACTATCCATCTTCTTATAAAACCTATGACTATGACAGTAAGTTGTAAAAATAAAAGATAAACTTAAATAAAACATAAAAATCTACTGTGTCTATATATTCTCTGTTTTCATCAGAAATTGGTACAGATCTGCCTGCCTGAGATATGTTTTGTAATTAGTATGATAGTATCAAAATATGACTTTATCACACATTGGTAATTAATCAAACTGTATTGTAGTATGTATTGCAATATGGGTTTACTGTATTGCAATATATCGCAATATGTTTTGGCTGTATTGTTGCACCCCAACTTTCAAGGTTTTTGCAATTTTTAAAGACATTTTTTTTCATCAGAACAGCGAGTCATCTACAGGTTTTTAGATGGAAATTGCTGAGAAGAACAAAATTTGTCCTGATAGTAGTTACAGTCATGGTTGATTTAGTATTATCACTTGACATGGGACATTCACCTGTACCAAAAAACAAGCAAAATTCAATGTTATGTTCAAGGGTAGTCAGAAGATTAAAGGGAGGCAGAGAATTGGGGTACTTTCTTTTTTTTTTGGAACGGATAAGTCAGAAATTAAAGATTTTCAGACTTTTATTAACAAACCTGAAATTCAAAAACATTCCAGAACTTAAAATTTTTTTTTTTTTTAAATAAAGACTTCCAAAGATTTTCAAGATGCGCAAGAACCCTGTAACAGTTATATCAAAATAATACAAATTTCCGAATAAAATTTAGTACTTTTTGTTGAAATAATTACCACGCACATCACCTCTTATGGTCAGTTATAAAGCAGGACCATGTACATAATTTCAAATGACTGCTGCTGTTAGTGTGTGCTTATTTTTAAACATCTCTTAGGCCAGACTTTTTTTATTTTCAGTTTCTCAAACATAGGTTTCCAAAAATAGGAGGGAGGGCAAAAAAAAGTTACAAAATGTCTTGGGAGAGGGAAATAAAATTTGGTATAAAATTAATTTTACCAGTTTTACTCATTTAAATGGTCGTATGCCTGCAAACTTCAATAGTCATGCTCTATGAAAAGAAATTATTTTTCAACTTCAAAAGTGTAAATTTAACTTTTTTGCTATTGCAAGGATCCAGCAAGTGCCAGTTTTTTTCTTTTCTAGCCTTAAGAACAGTCGGCGGAAATAAAATAAGTGTGAATTTTCACTTTTAATTTTATTTTAATTTAGCAAAATGTAGTGAAATGAATAATAAAAATATTCTGGACTTATTTTGAAAGAAAATAGGTCCATTATTCATTGTTTTCTGCAATATTTCCATAAACATGTTTTGGGTTGGAGAAGGAAAGGATTAAGTATTTAATTTTTTTTTATAGAAACTGATAATTTTTTTAATACATTACAGATAACCAAAAATTATAGTTTTTTTTGTTTTTACTTGTATTAGATAAAGAGTCATACTAACCTGGTAGGACACCAATTAATTTTCACCACATTCTTAGCTTCTGGTAAAGTAAGGATCTTTACTTAAGGAAAATACCACATACTTTTATCAAAATCAGGGCTGCAATTTTAAAGCAACAATTTTTTTTTTAT
Organism: Symmetromphalus regularis; assembly: GCA_032355785.1. NCBI lineage: Eukaryota > Metazoa > Mollusca > Gastropoda > Neomphalida > Neomphalidae > Symmetromphalus > Symmetromphalus regularis. The sequence goes on along the minus strand of JAULBS010074261.1, from coordinate 11,024 downwards.
TACCTCTCATTGCAAGGATGTATTCAAATTGTCATTTTTAAAAAACCCAAAAGATACTGGTTTCTCAAAACTTCTAATATCCCAAATGGCAACTTGATTCTGTAATAAACCAAATAAACAAATTTACCCAACATTTAAAAAATAAATCTGTCATAAAATCAAAGAAAAGCAACAACAGATGAAAATAACTAACAACAGTAACATAAGTTATGAATTTAACAGTAGCAAAATATTTGGTCAGATGAAAGTAATTGGGATGAATGAATGTGTGAATGGATGGGTGAGTGGATGGGTGAGTGGATGGATGGGTGGATTGATGGATGGTTGGATGTATAGAAGGAAGATTGGATGGATGGAAGGAAGATTGAATGGACGGATGGATAGATGGAAGATTGGATGGATGGATAGAAGATTGGATGGATGGATAGAAGATTGGATGGATGGATGGATGGATGGATGAACAGATAGATGGATGAACGGATGGATTGACAGATGGAATGACGGTTAAATATTTTGTTGACTCCCCAGGACTAAAAACACCAAAATATTTAATTTTGCCTGACATCTTAATTCCAAGCCAATATATGACAGTCATTCAGACCCTTATTTAATATCCTTACCTCTCCAAATGATGCCAACATTCTATCATTATTCAGACTGTCTACACAGACTCCATATACACTCTTGTGATGACTGGAAAGATGTGGATTTGTTAATTCTGTCAATGAAAATGAGTACATGATTTGTGAATGTCACAGAAAGGAGTGTATTTAATGACTTATTGGCACAAATGACTATTAGGTGTCAAATACATTTTATTTCAGTGCAAGAAATAAACTTGGAAATTTTTCTCGAACTCACATCACTTGGACAACAGTTTGTGTGAAAAGACATATAGTCCAGGGATTATGATTCTCCCTCTTTCAGCAACCAGTTTTAACTTTTTTCATTGATTTTGGATCCCCCCACTCCCTCCCACTCTCTGATATATAAAACCAAATTCAAATATCTAGATCTCCACTTGCAAAATTTCTGCATCAAACCCTGGAAAACAGCCTTCAATTACAATTTTCCCCATAACTAAATTGAGGCTGGAAAGAAAGGACTAATTTATCTCTGAAATCATAAACTCATTGAACTCTGCATCTAACCCTGGAAAATAGCCTTCAATTACAATTTTTCCCATAACTAAATTAAGGCTGGAAAGAAATGACTAATTTACCTCTGAGATCATAAACTCTAAGCTGTCTGTTGTTCATTCCTGTAACAAGAGTCTTCCCATCTCCAAACCAGCTGAATGAAGAACTTGTATCACCGGTACCCAAACCTAAGTACAAACAACAATAACCAGCATAATTAATCAAGCAACAAAAACTGACAGGATTTATTATTTAATAACACTAAAGAATTGTTTAAAAAGAAAAATGTGAAGTTTGTTTTATTTAACAACACCTCTAGAACACACTGATTTTTATCTTATCATCTGTGATTGGACGTCAATCATATGGTCATTCTGACATGTATTTACAGGAAACCCGCTGCCGCCACCTAAGCTATTCTTTCCAATAAGCAGTAAGGGATCTTTTATATGCACCGTCCCATAGACATGACAGCCTTTGATGAACCAGTTGTGGACCACTGGTTGGAACGGAAATACAGAATTGGTTAATCAGTGGCTATTTGGTTTCAAACTCACATAATTTGTTACACATGGTTAACAGAAGAAACCAGCTATTGCCACAAAGGCTATTCTTTCGAGTTAGCTGCAAGGAATCTTCTACAAGCATGACAGCACCTACCACAAACTTTGTTAAACAAGTTATGAACCACAGGCTGAAACAAGAAATAGCCCAAATGGGATCACTGAAGGGATCGAGTAATCCTCTGTGGGAGAATCCAGTATTTCCAAATGAAGAACTGTTCGGCTTTTTTTTTTGTAGATATTAGTCAGATATTAAAAAACTGGTTTGACTAAAATGGATGTTTTGACTGAAATGGATGTTTCGATTAAAATGGATGTGAAAATGGTGGCAATTATTCACCTTCAGGATACTAGCATGAAAACTGGCATGGGGTATATCACTGGAAAATACATCAAGACCCAACTCGGGTCTCACAGAAATAAAAAAGACACCACTTTCAAAATGATAGTATTCAGTTTGTGGAAATCATTTTATCACCTATTTCCTGAAATCCTTTAATCATTTTGACAAATACTCATAAACAGCTGGTTCTCAGGATGTCTTTACAAAATTTGTAGAGTTGCATGTTTACATTTAATGTCTAAAATAACCAACTGATGCATTTAATATTACCTAAAACACTGTAACAAACTAACCAAGCAATAACCATTTGCATTTAATGTCTACAATAACCAACTGATGCATTTAATATTACCTAAAACACTGTAACAAACTAACCAAGCAAGAACCATTTGCATTTAATGTCTACAATAACCAACTGATGTATTTAATATTACCTAAAACACTGTAACAAACTAACCAAGCAAGAACCATTTGCATTTAAGGGTGTCCAAATCATGATCAAGATTTATCCAGGGTCCTATGGCTGAAGGAATTGGTAAAATTAGCGCAATTTTAGTCATAATTAGGAAGTGTTTTTTCACACCCCTGAATTTATGTAACTGTAATATTATATTAATTTTATTAACCAATTTGGGAATTTATAGTCTAGAAATTAGGAATTTTCCAAACCATTTGCTTTTGGGAAGGGGCCAATGTTCGATACCATATAAAGCGTGGATAAATCCCTGATGATGCACACATTTTTGAATGAATTAAGTTTATAATTTACTGTACCTATTTCATAAGCAGGTTTTGTGATTGTTCCCCCTTCACTGGTGGTGCTGGATCTTGATGTGAGCACTTCCGTTGATGTCATCACATCCCACACCAGCACACACGGGTCGTTACGATACTTTTCATTGAAACCTTCAGCTAACTAAAATTAAAGACACCATTCATGGTTAACAGTAGATATGAGAAATTAGAAAAATATGTATAAAGCTACAACATGCTGTCAAAGCTAAAATATACCATACAAAGATTTTAACAAGGAAAGGAATGTTTGTTTGACAACACCACAGCATGCTGTTTATTCAGCAGCTACTAGATCTCAAACATAGGATTTTGTGGCTCATGGTCTCCAGAGGAAATCTGCCACCACATAAGCTACTCTTTCAAATTAGCAGCAAGGCACCTCTTATATGTGTTTTCTCAGAGACAGCAGAGCACAAACCACAGTCTTTGTTATACAAGTTGTGGACCACTGGGTGGAAAGATAAACCTCCCAAATGGGTCCACAACCCAACACACTTACGGCAGAGACTCTACCTGTTGAGCTATGCTATGTTCCCACCACAATTCAAATAAAAGTCCAACTATTAAATCAGACAAACAAATAATCAAATGTCCGTGAGAAGAAGGGTTGGACGAGGGTGGGGGGATAGTATGATGTGGTCAGAGAATCTGGATCATGATAAAAAAACTGAGAAAAGAGAACTTTTCAATTTATAAATTTGTTTTGGATGTGTCTCAAGATCAATCTGAAACTGATTTTTACTGAGTGTTTTCTTTCTTGATGTATTGTATATGACAATAAACAGGATACAATGATCATCTGGTTCATCAATGGTGCTTTTCGTAAAAATTACTATGCTTTTTAGATCTTCTACATGTATTTCCTCACACTAGAAATGGCTAAATCTGTCCCTTATCTTTGTCATAGTTACAAAAAAAGAAATTTACCACTAATTTATTTTTCTTAATTTAAAATCCAGATGAAAATTACATTATTATAATGGACTGCCTAAACAACTTACTAGATTAGTGTCCAAAGGGTTCCAACAAAGGTAACTGCATGGTCTAGAATGTTTTACATTGTGCACTAAAATACAAAAGATAAAACATGGCAATACATATGCTAAAGGAACTGAAATATCTAAATACTTAATTGACTCATGCTAAAAGAAGCATGATAAATACCTAATATTTAGTATTAATACATTCTGTTTTGTTAATTTTGCTGAAGAATAGATCTGTTATTACTGAATGGATGCCTTTATTAACATATTACAACAAGTTATTTAAACATATGTATATATTAATATTATTTATTACATATATATGTAATGCTTGGTATGTATTATTTAAATAAAACTCACTAAATTCTTTTCCAATAAGTTCACTCCCAGGAATTTCAACATTACCAAAACTGAAATACCAAACAGAAAACAACATGATAATTTATTAAACATTTGTTGTAGTTGTAAATTTATATACACAAAGTACAAACATTACATGTTTAAAACTAGTTTTAGAATTGCAAAATGAAATGCAAAGAATGTGCATACATAACCAACAGATGGTTTACACAACATGTTCAATTTTAAAAGGGACTGAATATGTAAGGATTCTGTATTATGATTTTTGCCTTTTGTGCTATCATTTTGATTTAAATGTTCAAAACAATATATTGTAAAACTGAATACCCATTTACGTTCTGGTTATTAAGTACATATAGAAAACATATACTAAGTACAATAAGTACTTTAGCAAATATTTTAGAAAAAATTTAAGTAACTGTTACGTTTTAAAAACTCTCAATACTTTTAGCTAATCATAATACAGTGTCCCAGCATTTTAACACTTAAATATACACAATTCCTTCCCCTCTCCAAACACTCAAAATGCCCATTTTATTACAAATTTCGAAGGGAAAAATTCTGATTTACATTAATTTTGTAAATTTATTTTTAAATCTGGTCATATATGATACATATTTAACCGTGCTTACTCGTTTAATAAAATATTGTTATTTTTTGTAAACATATCTGAATGCTTATGAAATTGAACTGAAAATTTATATTTCATGAGAATTGATACTAAACTCCCTTAAATGCAATGGATATCAAATGAAATTTCAAAACTAAATTCTGCTATCACTGTGACATTACCTTGTCAGCACAACCCTTCCATTTGTCTGTCCAACAGCTAGCAGTTGTTTGGGTTCTTTGCGAGGGCACCATGCCACACTCTAAAAATAGAATTATCTTTTTAAAGACAGTATGCTCATTTAAAGGCCTAGTCCATGGAATTTATGGGGATTTGTGCTCTAAATATTGACTATTAATGAAACTTACATGCATTTGTAGTATATACATCACACCTCCTTCAGCGAGAAAAAATTATTTTTTCGATTTATTTGTCCGTGAGCATAATTCATTATTATTTATAAAATATTGATAATAAGTGAGATGCGGTGGTTATGTAAGTAGCTGAATGAAGTATTTCTATGGACAAATCAAAATTAATTAGACCAAGGGTCCGTGACAGTATGGTTTTATGACTGCCCTCAGAACAAACAATAAATATTGACTATCGAAGAACATACAGTGTTAAATTTAAAACATTATCAATCCAACGACAGGTGCATGCTATGAACACTTTAGATACATCCTACTCACCTTAACAAAGTGAATATCTGAGTTCGTAGCAACATTAATTGCAGATGTGTCATCAGAGATTCTGATACCTGAAAATAAATATAATTTGGTTTATTAAAAAAAAAAATTAAAAATACTACTCACCAAAATAATAATTATTATATAACGTACAAAGAATAGCTGCAATAATTTATTATGATATACATTCAGTATCTTAATTTTAGTAAAAACATTACATAAAGAAGGTAAAAAAAATAAAATAATACAAGTGAATTTTGATGTTATATAGCAATAATAAGAAAAACATTGATTGAAAGGACTCAAAATCATCTTGCTGACAAACAATGGCCGCTTATTAGTCATTAACAATATATATGCTTTTGAGAGTACTATCAATATTTAAAAATACCACATTTTAAAAGTACTCATTTGATCTTCAGTACATTACTATTTTACAATTTACATATTCAGCACAGTGACATTCATTGATTCAAACTGCCCAAGCAAAAAATAAATATAAATTATTAAAATTTATAACGATAGGAACATAAGGTGTTCAAAATAACTGATGTTGTTTAAGGCATTTCAGTTGACTTACCTTTACTGTGTTGGCTTGTCGGGAGTTCCGGGTGCTTAATCACTTGATATAACTCTATAGTTGTTCCATATCTAATGAAATAGTTTTCCTCTATAGGGGACCACAATACATCAAATCGAACACTACTCATTTTGTCTTCAATTTGTTACTGTATACTCAGACCTACAAAATTCCATGCATCAAAATTATGGCAATCACTAAAATGTAATTTATATACATGTATGATATTGTGTAAGTAATGGAAATCATTTGTTTTAATTTAGCATGTTATTTGTTATTGTTAAGATAGAGAGATGAAGTTAAGATTATGTAGATAATATCTACTACATTTTTGAACACTGTAAATGTTTGTGTAAAAATTCTGTTATCTGCTCTCTAAAAAAGGGCGAAACTAATTGCTACTTCTAACTCTCATACATCAATTTGATCACGGTGCCGTTTTAGCTAAGCAAAATAGTGGTCCGTCTATTTATCTCAAGACACCCCAAACTACCCCAAGACACAATGGTAAGTAGTGGCTCAGGTTATCAGACTTTGAATTTTAGATACTTCCCTCAGAAATATAGAGATTTATTAAATAGTCCGAACTGATTTTTCTTTTACATTGGCTAACCTCCAAAATTTGCATCCAAGTTACCTCTAACCTATTTGACTGACATACCAAAATTTTTTTTAAAATAAATCTTTCACACATCCAATTTAAACAAATTTTAATATCATAATATTTCACCATAGCTCATTTGCAACTCCTTCCCTCCCACTTCTTGCCTTGGTTACATTGTCTGAACTAGTGTCAGGTGTTTACCCATGGGGAGCGTGTTTGAACCTTTCTGGATGTAAACGCAATAAACAGGTATATGTACATACTTTGATATGCCAACCTTTGCCTCCAGACAGGGTATTCTGACCATTTAGGTAGCCCCTATACTTATTTTTTTTTTAAAGAATTATTTATAAGTCCGAAATTTTTACATTTGGCAACCCTTCAAAATTCCTCATAAATTTTAAACTTTTAACTGAGCACTCAATTAATCATCACCTTTGGCTTTAAAAGACTGGTCTTCTATTTGGTCCTTGGACCCTCCTAATTTTTATATCAAATTCTGGTCACTTTAAACTCTCCATCCCCCACCCCGGACTTGGTCACGGTCACTTCCATCCCCTCCCCCGGGATTTATGCCCATGCTTTCAGAGTCTGAGCCGGGATGAGGCATAATCGTCCCATTTAGATGTGGACATGTAAATACGGTACTGACTATGATGATTTGATGTTGTTAACTGAATTATCTACAAAATGCTTCCTAAAAGCGCAAAACTACTGTCAATAAAAGAACTGCATTTTCTGATTTTGGCCTCGATTATATTTTAAGAATAAGCAAAGAACTGTAATGTCTTGGGGTATTTTAGGGGTGGTTTGGGGTATTTGCGGGGTGTCTTAAGATAGTTTGGGGGGGTCTTGGGGTAAATAGTCGTAAGTCGGTCCCAGAAAAATCATGAAAATTGTGCAGTTTTAATCTGATCCCGTTGAAATATTTTTAAGGTATGCTTGCTCTGAGTAAATGAAAATATTAGAATCAATATATGGTAATTTAAAATGTTGTTTCCTTCACCTGACGATAGATTAAATTTGCTACATTTGATTTGAAACATAACTACGGAACTTTTCCTGTTTAAAACGTAGACTTGTCTTTTAAGACAATTTGGCGTAATGAAATATTGGAAACCAGTTAAATAAAAAAAAACGTCTACAGTTTGTTTCCGGTTGAATGTTTTTATTGGAAACAGCAAATGACATTTCGGTGAATATGATTTGTGTGACCAATGCACTGTGATTTGTACTCTACATATAGTCTTTGATAACCTCACACCATAATGACTTCATCTGAAAAACAATCTGCACTTAATGTGAAATCCATACTGTCTGAGAGCAGTCAGGTATTGAATGTTATACATGAATACCCGTTTTCGTTATGTATACTATACCGTTTTTATAAATTTTAATCAAAATGATAATGAAAAATTGTTTGATTTAAATATAATGGTTGTAATACGCCAACTAACAGTTTTAAACTGCACACATGCTTATATGGTTTTTCTCATTTTCAGCCATGGTGGATCTTCTGAATTTTTGGGTATTGGATCATTTCGCCCTTATTCCCGTCCGCACTGGGTCATTTCGCACCGGGTCATTTCGCCCCTCGTAGTGAGTCATTTCGCCCCCACCATATGTTTGTTTTGTACTAAATAATATTCAGCTTACTGGTTGTTTGTTATGAATCAATTTCATCATGAATCAGTTCATCCTTAATATTTAGTCTTGGCTCCCTGAAATAACAGATTTCTATTATCGTTCACTAGTGCATAAGCATGTGACTTTAGTAATCTATTGTTTATTATTGATTATTCTTTATTATTGTTTTAGGGTGTTCTAGATTTAGGGATTGTACTTCTACACTCGTATGCCAGAGATAGTACTGTAGTATGTAATTATTTGACTGGTATTACAGTTACCGCAGAGTAGGGAGAGGAGCAGCAAAGAGAGGAGTGTTTTTAGGAGACAACTAATAAAATAAATCACTAAAACAAACTTTTTGCTGAATAAAAATATTTTCTGTCTCGGTGACAAAATAAAGTGGCCGAAATCTAGTTTTTGAAGTTTGAGGGGGTTCCTGCAGAAATGCTGCTGCCCTTGACTCACCTACATTTCAGTGCCTTCTCCCCTATCCACATTCATAAATATCTAGGAAGCCCCCAGCCCTGTCTCCCCCCCCCCACTTCCAGGATGCAATTGTAGCCCATACCACAATAAAAATAAATTTGCTTGAAGTATTTCTTTAAAAAAAAAATGTTTTTGGTAATGAACGGACATTTTATGAAATGACATTGCATTATGTTTTTTAGCTTGTTAATGCTAATTACTTATAATACATAAGAGTGATAATACAAGTTACATAAGTAAATAAAGGTATGGTGTGCTATTTAAAGTTAATATATTTATATCGTAGACATTAGTTGACTGTATAATGCTTGTTTAAAAAAGACTTGTATTTATTAAATAGATCATAAATTACGTTTTTGTTTTGTTATCTGTTTTATTCAGAATAGTTTTACAAGTACACATTTTCAGCTGGCTTACAATAGGGGTGAAACGTCCCTCTTTTAGGGTGAAACGACCATCTGAGGGGCGAAACGACCCAGTGCGAACGGGTATAAGGCGAAACAACTCTGGTGCGAATGGGTTTTAGGGCGAAACTACCTGGATTTGGAAGTCGTCCCATATTTTGTTTTGTTTCATTTTTATTATTATTATTATTGTTCCTTTATTATTAGTTTATTCTGTCAAATTGACTTATAGGATATGGGTTTGTAGGCAGAAGTATTTCCATTCGTGTTTAAATCAGTCTTAAAATACTGTTTTATTTGTTTTAGGATATGACAAACATGTTGGAGAACCTATCTAAGCTTAGGTCTCTTTCTGAAGATGATAAAACGGAAGCTGCCATGTTGCGGGCGAGAATTGACGAACAGTCTCAGTTAATCATGATACTAAAACAGCGTGCTGATGAGGCTTTAGCCCGGACACAAACTGTGGATAGAATTAATAAAGAACTCACTGACTTCAGAGAAGAAGCTAATGAACAGTTGGAGCGCGAACTTCGAAAATTTAATATTCTTGATCAACGGTTCTATGATCTTGCTTCAAACCATGAAGAGATGATTAAATTCAAGGATGAGTACAAACGAGTAAATAAGGAATTAAGAGAGGAGAATGCTCGACTCAGAGATGAAAATGCCAGGTTGTTTTCTAAAGCTATACAGGAAAAAGATCGTCAGATTGATGAATTAGACAAAAAATGTCTGGCGATTAAAGAACAGTATACAGGTCTTGAACAACGTACAAGGTAGGATTCAGTGCTTGACAAAAGAGGCCCATACCTGAGTAGGGATGAAGAATACTGCAGATAATATAGCACAGACTCCCATCTTATTGTTAATACAATGTAGGTCTGTCTAAATTCTTAATTTTGGCTAATGAAGGTCCAATTACAAAAAACCACACCAGAAATTCTAGTTATAACACAACAAGTCATCTGTTGCAGAGACATGTAAAATGTATTTAGAATAAATTAATCGAAAAGAATTATTTGATGAAATTTTAATTGAAATGAAAGTTGATTACCTGGTTGCTAATGGCTAGTTCATTTTAGAGTTGGCATCTATAAATAATGTGAATCATCTATGGCATCTAACTTGACTCATCCATATATAGATAATTCAAGCAAATGGCCACTAGCCCTTTAACCAATATTTGAATCCATGCAGTGTTCCACATCCTTAGAAAAAGGTCCACTGTTTCGTAAATTTCACATATTGAAGATCCAACCACCAAAGCAACAAAGCAAACCTTCCACCAACACCTGGAAATTAGTTTGTCTTTCTCAATCCAAAAAGCAGTGGTGAATCTTGTCCATTTAATACCTACCACAAACTATAATGTATATATTTAGTTGTATGCACATACATTTATATGGAAATAATGAATTACTATCCTTAGTATCAATGGCATTTAACTGAGTTAAATGTAAAACTGACACATGTATTTGCTTCATTTTTGTTTCTCAGCTTACCTCACAGATATACTGTTTACATGTATGTATCTAGTAATAAAAACAGTGTTCGTATGTTATGATTTATTGTTTATAAATATATATGATGATCAGCTGTTACAAATTTACATTGATCCACATGTACATTAAACAGCTTTTCACACCTTGATATGTACGGTTCTGTGCTACGCTGTTCATACAGTATGTAAAGCGATTTTACTGTTCATACTTCCATGAACCTCAAACATTATCAAGTTCAATTCTTATATTTCCAAATGTATAACTTTGTCATTAATATAAAGTTTTTTCAAATAAAAATCGAACTCTTTTGTCCAGCTATTTACTATTTCATTAA
>JAULBS010074250.1:0-20683 GCA_032355785.1 Symmetromphalus regularis | reverse complement strand
GAAAATCACAAAGAAAAAATATCCGTCAGCAACAATTTTCAGTTTTTCTGCAAATTAGGGGTCTTATGAATACATTTGGACCCTTTGTATAATTAAAATATGAAATTTATTTTTTTCCTTCATGTCCCTTGAGTTGTGGAATTGCCCAAACCAAATTTCATCTTTTTATATTATGATGAATATTATAAATAAATTGACCCAAAATATGTAATAAATCTTTAACTTGTGTAACTATCACAGAATTTGAGAGAAAAACACAACACATAAAAAAACGTCCTGTTCTTTCCGTTTAAATCGACGGAAGTATACGAAGCAAACAACTGGTGATCGTCTGTGCGCCAAACTAATTTGGTGTAACACATACAGATATCAGTGTAGTCAAATATCGACCACTGATTTTGTTTTCAAACTGATGCTGGAAAATCTGTTTAATTAATAAACTGCACTATTTAGAGACGAGTAATAATGTTTTCGGAGAAAATCGGGAATTCTATTTCAGATAGATTTTTCTGCGTTTAATTTCTGCATTTCCGTTATTGCGGAAAATCAGTGCCTCTACTATTTTGAATTTCATAGTTTGTTGATGGTCCATCAACTTCAACAAACAATAGTGGCAGCAAGCAGTCTAAGTTAGCACATCGAAATCATATCTAATCTGCTTGTTTCAGACTTCCAATAAATAAAAAAATGTCTGCAGCATATTTAAAAAAAATCTTATCCAGTCTAACCATAATTTAATTTAAAAAAAAAACAAAAAAAACAACAACATTGTTATGGAGTACAAAACTGAACTTGGACACAGCTTTAGACTGAATTGCTTTTATGATGGTAAATATGAGCACAATAGGTATACCCAAATTAGGGCACACAAATTATTTTGTTAATATAAAAAATAAAAGCATACAAAAACATAAAAGACTGAACAACTGATTAAAACAACATAATCAAACATTCTAATCAGCTAAAGCATTAATGGATAAAACTGATCAGTAATATGTAAAATTAACTGATTCCCAAAAGACTTTATGACGCAAATCACTGGCAGTATTTCCAATAGAAATCTATTAATTTAACGTAACTAGGTAAATGGAATGGTATATCTGGTGTCTGTTTGAAAGAATAATTTTTGTAAAAAAAACTTTAATTACTTAGTAGTGTATAAACTGTTATAAAAATAGCTGTATTTTGACACATATTATTCAGCAAAATTCCCATAACACTTAGATCCTGAGAGATTCCGTGGTTTTGGATGAAAACAATCCAGTTACCAAATTGCCTGTAGGATTTTGTAATCAATAAAATTAATTAAGACAAGTGACAGTCAATGTTTATGACATTTTTCTTTAAGTACTTTACAAAATACTGGAATTAATTCTCCATTAACAATGGTGACATTTGGCAAGTGAACATTAAAAGAATTTTTTTTTTTTTTAATATAATAATATAAAAAGCTAAAAAAAATAGTATAAAGTAGCAATTTTTTTTGTTTTGTTTAACACCTCCACTAGAGCACATTGATATATTAATCATCAGCCACAGGATGTCAAATATTTAAGAACTTGGTCAAGTCTGCATCAGCCTCCAATGGGTTTTGAACCATAGTTTTCCACTTGAAAGTCTGATGTCCTACGACTGGAGCACTGAAGTCCAAACAGCAAACAAATGCTGAAAGGATCTACAGGCCGTTAATTTTATTGAGTATAAATGCAAATCCCTTTAAATTTAACCTCTTCTCTCTTTGAGCAAATCTCTATAAAGTTGGCCATCTCCCTACTAAGTCTGTACCTAATGTCAAAGAACAAAATGTATGTTGCAAAATACAGTGATTGCATCTCCATCTCATTAGGCAAACTCTTTTGAATTTCATCACCTCTATTCTTGTTTATGGAAACTCCTTTACCCATATCTTCTATCTATAAGTGAATCATTAAACATTCAAAAATCTCCATTATCTAAGCGAATCTCTTAAACTTAAACTGTCTTTCTTTTCATGCATACCTTTTAAATGTAACTATCTTTCCTACTATCAGAACTATTTAAATGCAAGCACCAAGTACTCTAGCCACAACAGTTATCTATTTTGGCATCATGCAAACAATTATTCCAATCTTTAAAGACACAATAATCAATACTTCTTTATTTTTAAAGCAGTCTTGCATAAATCTAGCAGACTTAAAAATTCCATAGCCTATGAGTATGTAAATAAAAATATTATCATCTTATCTTTATCCTTTTGTGTGGTAAGAAAACTAAGATGTACGACAAATACAAAATGTGGTCTATTCCTGGCAATTACATGCAAGCGGTATACAGAACCCAAACAAATTTGACGTGATGTGTTAATGGGCAATTAAGCAGTGTGTATCGCCAATACCTACAGTGCTGAACAATTACGCACCTGATTATATCAGTACATACATGAGAGTAAGCACTCAATGGTGCTCAACATTTAAGACAAAAAGCAGTACAGAATCGCATTCTAAATATAGAACAATTATAGTTTCATCAATACTGAAATGCCAAGAGTTGTGCCTGCTCTCATCTTAAACCAATACATCTAATATGAAAACCAGTCACTTGTCAGTTAGCTACAACTATTTATGGATTTTGTGAACTGGCATCATTAGAGATTTAATGCAATATATTGTTCACAAATCTTTTAGTCCACAATAATTTGGTAATCCAGAAATCTGTCAAAAGTGGTAATGCATACATTTTCAGCTTTTAAAATTGGTTACTTAAGCTTTGGCAACTGAAAATTTAGAGGCCTAATTTTTTTGGCCACCTATTTCTGATTAGAAATAGAATACTTCTTTAATCAAGCTCCCTGTTTATAGTCCAATCATGTCATAAAACACAATCCATGAATGTTTAATGATGGCTTAGCACAAATACTGTGTGTTCAATAATTACATGGCATAAGAATAAAGTAATCAATAATTTTGTTCTGAAATAAATTAATGATTTTTACTTACAATAAAAATCTGTAGCTCTAGGTACAAAAGGATAACTGCCATGAACAAGAACAATATGGCATAGTGTTTCCCAAAATGGGCGGTACCACTTTCCTGAGGGCGGTGGAAAGATCCAGGAGACGACAGGGGTGTGGCTGAGTGGTGAAGGGGGCAGTAGAGGGGTAGCAGGGAGGCATCAGAACAAAGTAATATATATATATATATTTTTTATATAGAAAAAAAATCACAAACACTTAAGGAACATGTATGCTTTACAAAGAATAGAATTAACATAAGATTATACACAGAACTAAAAGAAAAGTTTGTTTTATTTAACAATGCCTCAAGAGCACCTTGATTTTTATCTTATCGGCTATTGGACGTCAATTATATGGTCATTCTGACATTTATTTAGAAGAAACCTGCTGCCACCATGTAGGCTACTCTTTTCAATAAGCAGCAAGGGTCTTTTATATGCATAGTCCCACAGACAGGACCGCACATACCACGGCGTTTGATGAACCAGTTGTGGACCACTGGTCGGAATAGAAAATAGCCCAAACTGTAAATGGATCCACTGAGAAGGATCGATCTGATGACCGACCGGTTCACAGGCAGACACACTACCATTTGAGCTACATCCCACACCTTTTATAAAATACCAGCTATGGACCAATGATTGGTATCATATAAGAAAAAGAATGTTTGTTATTGTTTTTACAAAGACTTAAGCAAGCACATTCACTTAACAAAGACTAAGAAGCACATTCATGCTATAATTCCACTATCATGGGTGTGACCATAAGAGAGAGGTTTTGAAGAATATACCATAAAAACCTCACGCAACAACTTTGGTTTCATGGTGTGATTAGAAGTAAAGTATAGTTTGTTTTATTTAACACCTCTAAATGCACACTGATTTTTTTTTAAAATCTCATCAACGGCTATTGGATGTCAATCATATGGTCATTCTGAAGAAACCCACTTTTGCCATATAGGCTACTCTTTCTGATAAGCAGCAAGGGGTATTTTATATGCACCTTCCCACAGACAGGATATCACATACCACGGCCTTTGATGAACCAGTTGTGGACCACTGGCTGGAACGGAAAATAGCTCAAACTGGAAATGTGTCCACTCAAAATGATTGATCAGACCATCGACTGGTTATCAGGTGGACACGCTACTTATGTTTGGAAGAGACGTCTTTTACAGATTAGCAAACTTACATGTAATGGATGCAGCAGGTGCAGATCACATCTGTTACACAGGTAAAACATAGTTGGTCTCTACAAGACGACTCTGGTTAATAATTTAGGATTTAGTTTTCTGGTTTGTTTTGTTTATCGACACAACTAGAGCACACTGATTTATTAACCATCAGGAATTGGATGTTAAACATTTGGTTATTTTTACATGTAGTCAGGTATGAGCCAGCCTGCAACAGGTTTTGAACCACTGTCATCAGTTTGGGAGTCCAACATTCTACTGCTGAGCCACAGAAGCTCACTAATAATTTAGGTGTCTGGGCTTCTAAGTTATAATTAAAACATGAATCCAAAACTGCTGTGTGAGGTTCCAATGTAATTTTCCATAGAATATCTATGATGGTTCACCCATGACAGTGGGACAGCCATTTAGTAGTAAATTTTCTCCATAGAAACAGATATACATGTATGCAAACATTAAAAATATAGTCCCAAAAGAAATCAATGAGTCATGAACTCACTAGAAGCTTTGTAAACATTCCTAAAAAAAGAAAAAGGCTCTACGTTGATATTTGACAAGTCCCACATTCAAGACTTACAATGTATCCTCCTGATTTGTGTTGATTCCTAGGAATTAGTTCCACATTAAAAAGTAATGCATTTAAAAAAAATCTTTAGTACTTGACTACAATGATGAGCCAGAGACTTAATGATAATAAACCAGGGACACATTAAGCTGCTTTTTATGACATTCACATTACATTTACAAACATATGTGTCCAGCATGTGTTGAAACACTTACGTATGACATTCACTAAAGAGCTCTTTGCAAGGAATGCCGCCTTCTGCTATGGCATCCTTCACTGCCGAGATCTGATTTCCATTCACTTGAGACACATACTGAGGAGACTGAAATAAAATTCACTTCCTTCATTTAAACAGTCCCCAGCCTAAACCAATGTCATTTCAAGATAACGAAACCAAACATCTTTTTTTTTAAACACTAAAATGAACATAGCTTAAGCTAGAACTGAAATAAATGCCATATGTATTTAAATTAGCATTTAGCAATACTTCAGTTATTTTCCCCACTATCCTTGCCTGTCGTATAATATTAGATATTGATTTTTGCGACATGACTTTGAATGTGGTGCTTCATACATCAACAAGTAAGTGATAGCTTGGTAGTAAGAAGACACTGGGCAACCTTAAAGAAGGGCTAGCGATATTCAGTTTCATTTAATGACATCACTGTGAAAAAGATGGATTACTGATAATACCAATAAATTATAGTTATATCACTTACAAAACGATAATAAATAATACTTAAATAACAAAATGGTAAGGAATAAATTTATGATTAGAAAATATTTAAAAGAACTCATTCTAGGTCAAATTTATAGAGAAGAAACGCTTTTGTTATAAATTTGAAAGGAATAGGTTTTAAGATAAATATTAAATTTTAAAATATCAAAGAAAAATTAACAATATTATATATAACAATCCTAAAATTACAATACATAATTTCAATCTTTTTATTTATATTTACAATTTAAAAGAAAAGTACAATTTCTTTAATAAATACAATGTATTATAATTGACTTTAATGTATTTAAAATGTCTTAGTCTTGCCACTAAACAGGTAATCCAAGTATAAACAGAATGTTAAATGGTAAGAACAAAAATATAAATACAAAATCAATCAAAAATGACTCGGGCATTTAAATGTAGAGGTTTTGTTTAGCTAATGAAAGATTACACAACCTTGCTGTAAATATACCTACATACATGTATAATTCATTAACATACCTCTGGGTGCAAATATGTGTCAAAAATTTCTTCTGCTTTGCGAAGTCTGTTTTCATCCAATGCTAATTCATATTCTTCCTGAAATACAAAAAAAACATACAATACTGTTGTTGTTTTAGTCAGTATTTTTTTTTTGGAGTGGGGGTGGTGGGTGGGGGGTGTTGATACATCAATGGGATCTACATGTAGCTAGTCTTTAAAAACACTCTTCAATTTTTATACCCAAAAACAAAAAACCCACAATAACAAATGGGTTCCTCTACAGATATTAGTAAGATTAAGCTGTGGGATTAAAAGTTGGCTAGGGGCAGCCACTACTGGAATGAGGGACACTACAACCTTTAAACCAAACATAGGGTATTAGTAAGGGAATTATGGGTGCTATACGAAAAATGATATATTGGGGACGGACCAGTGGAAAGAGGAACACTCCATCCTTTGAACTACGGCAAAGGTAATGAAATTAAGGATACTAACAATGATGCACTGGTGGTGAGGCAGTGTATAGATGGATTTCATGATGAGCTAGGAGTAGTCAAACAACTGATATCAAACTGATTTAAGCACTACGGTGATTATTTACACACAATAAGAACCTATAAAAACTCATCTAAATGATTGTTAAATTTTGCATTATATAAAAAAATGTTTATAATAAAAGCTATTTCAGTAAAAAAGCCATGTTATTTTTAACAATTAAATTTTCATATATAATTTGATAAACCTGAAAGCTGTGCTAAAATTAGCTTTAAAAGATTCATGGAATATAAAATAATAATTAAATTTTACTGTGTTTTTAAAAATGTCTTTTAAGCCATTTCTTACAAAACCAAATCCTTTTAATTACATGTGTACTCTATAGAAAAGAAATAACATTTCTATTTTTAATTCGTAGAAACAAGATTGGCAGAAAAAAAATCAAATAAAGTAATTAAACCATCGTTGCCTAAGGACAGAATCATACAAAATAGCATGCAATTATTTAATTTACTTCCCGCAGGGTTTACCAATCCATACACGTAGGTGAGAATCAATTTTAAGGCTACAGCGAGATGCCACGCCCAGACATGGGACATGCACTCTATCTGTCATGCCATCACACGGAACACATCAGCAGCAATGTGAACTGAATCAAAGAAAGTCAACCGAGAATTTCAACCCTGTTGTATTTATTGATTAAGCTGTGGAACAGTGCTCTTTGTTATTTACCTCCCTGTAGACAGTGGCATCTTAACAAGACGCTTGTCTTGCATTCATGACATGATGAAATGCTCCCCATATAGCCAGTAATGTCCACACACACAGAAATAGTACAGCTCATCTATTGTTTGTTGAGCTTTACTTATAATCAGGACATACTTATTATTTACAATGAGTGTATCTAACAGTTATGTCTATGAAATTATTAGATGGAAGTGAGTCACTAGGTCACAAAATCTTTATGTGACAAGCAATTTATAGATGTAAAATTCAGTTCATCAATAATAATGTTAAAGGTTTCTTTGTAGACATTTCAATGGATGAGTCTAACACAAGATTAGATGAGACTAACAAAGCATTATAGTTTTCCAAAATTGGATTCCTCTAGCAAAAATCATGTCAAGATATTCATTGACATTTTATATATATTGGGGGTGGGGGTAACTACACAGAAAGCACTAATAGGATTGCAAGAAAGGAAAAATTAAAAGATTCAAAGGAAAAATAAGTGATAGAGTGGGGTCTTGTAACAATCAGGTGTGTTGCGACATACATATTATAAATTATAAGAGGGGGCTGAATGTGTGTGGGTTGAGATACTGAGATGAATGTAAACTGTGCTAAATATTAAAAAGCCACATGTTTCAGCTGCTTCATTTGTAATTCAGTAATCTGTAATTTAAATGGTGACATTTACATGTACAGTGGGTTCTGCTTAATTGAACAGCCTCCATGCAAATGGAATATTAGACAATCATGTGGATGATTCAATTAGATGAAAAGGCTAAATATACAAACATTAAATGTTCTGTAGTGTGTTCTTTTTCAACCAACTTCTAAAAATACCTATCAGAAAATGATAAATATGAGCAAATGTTAATTATTTCATCAATAAAATAAAATAATTAACTATTATCACAAAAAATTAGGGTGACATGATCAAGACATATACAGATTGAAACATTTAGTGACATTTAGTGATTTACCGTTTTTATCCAAGAAGCTAAACCATAAAGAAATGTCCATTTTCGATTACAAATTATAACAAGTGTCAAAAAAATTTCTGTGATATAAAAACAACATTCGATAACCTTTGATACTTTCCATCAATGTCAGACATAAACATATTTCAATCAGAAATCCTTGCCTATATCTGGTATAGACAGAACCAACTGAAGGTTACTGAATGACATTCATGGATATAGACAAGGGTTATAGAAAGGTATTGCTAAACAAGAATCTATTCTTTTCCCATAAATACTTACATGCAGCCGTTATTGTTAATTGTGATTTTTATTTAAGAAATTTAATGTTCCTTTTTAACGATGGAATATTTAATTAAGATACTGACATTAACAAAATAATGAAAGCATATTTTATTCTAGTCTAAGTACCAGGCTATGTCATTCAAGTTTTATCGCTTTTTATAAACTTTGGCGAAATCATATCCGACTCAATCATATGACAAAGATGGTGGGCATTTACAACCTCTTATTTATCAAAATTTTATTTTATTCTTTGGGGTTAGTCCCTTTGAAAAATGAATTTGTATTCATGGCAATGGGTATGAACACTCTGTGATGTAAATTTATTCTTTGGGGTTAGTCCCTTTGAAAAATGAATTTGTATTCACGGCAATGGGTATGAACATTCTGTGATGTAAATGTATTCAAATTAATATATATATTTTTTTGGTTTGTTTAGTTTTAACGACACCATTAGAGGACATTGATTTATTAATCATTGGCAACTGGATGTGAAACATTTGGTTATTTCGACACGTAGTTAAGAGTGAGCCAGACTCCAACTGGTTTTAGACTACTTGTCATCGGCTTGATAGTCCAACGTCCTACCACTGGACCACTGAGGCTCTCAAATTAAGATTTATCCCAGTCAGTCAATTTTATAGCTTGCAATGTGGACATATTCATGACAAATACATGTACAGATACCCTATATTCAATTACACCGCATGTTACAAATAGGAAATGAATGAGTTTTTAAAAATTATTCAATTAGGAGAAATATTCACTTATCTATATTTGATTACGGTGAACCCACTGAATATATCATAAAACATGGATGTGTCTTGAGAAAAGTGCTGAGCTTGTTTGTAAAAACATACCATATATTATCTCTTTAACAACCCCGGGTGCATTACATTTAGCAAATTTGAAGCTTACTGAGTTCATGATAGTTTGAAATGGTGTTTTTACTATTAAATATTTTGTGCAATACAGATTACTAATGTGTGCATTCGTTACATACTTTGGATACTATGGCACGATCATGGTTTTATGCTGGGTAAGTCATTTTTATTTAGCAAAATGACCCCGGAGCATTAAATAGGGAATATATACAGTACATGTATATGGATCAGTCTCCAGAGTTGTGTACCACTTACACCCTCTGCAATCAAACGCTGTTTAAGCAGCTCTTAAATGCTATTAAACAAGTTTGAGGAAACATGAGATAAATTATACATTGAAGACACAGCACAAACAGTTTGGATACTCAAAGTCACTTTGAAAATTATTTGAAGCTAAAACCCTCCAATTTTTTTAGGAAAATGGCGACTTGGTGTGTGACATAGCCACACACATTGTAAGTCGTGATTAACTGCGAGCAAACGAATTGTCCCAAAGTTTAAAGAAGGGTATTTATTTAAATATATTTGTTGTATTTAACTGTAATTAACATTACAGTACTGGCCAATGTATGTTTAGTGAGATATTTGCTACCCTAAAAATGACGATCCAACGTAACTTTCGTTTTCAAAAGAAGTGTTCTTTCAAAATGTCTTGTCCAATGTAACAAGAAACTGTCACACTACCCCTCTCTTAGAAAACTATTAATGTCTTATTTCTAGAACTATTTACATTTTTAATATAAACCAAACCATTAAAAAGTTGTAGTAATTAAATTTTAGCATATTCTATTTTATTGTTTGATAACAGTAACTTTTTATTAAAAACATAGCCTTTTTTAACAAGCACTATACAGTCAATTAATGTGTACAATATAAATTTAACAACTTTAAATAACACAGACTACCTTTCTTTACATAATGTAACTTGATTTTTCACTTTTAAGTATTATAAATAATTAATGGTAACAAGTTAAAACTACTGTGAAGTCCTTTCATCAAATGTCCCTCCATTACCAAAAGTTGTTTTTTATAATAAAATACTAAAGCAGATTTATTTTATTTTTTATTTTACACAATGTGATCATGAAATGATTTGACATTACTAATAAGTGGCAACTTCAATTTTTAAAATCACTTTAATTTAATCAGTATACATATAATTAATTAAAAGCCTGTCCATCTGTTACCAGTAATATAGAGACATTAACTTTTCACAGTATTTTCAAGGATTTTATTTGATAACCAACTTCAAACACATCAAATATATTACTTAAAAGGACTAAAAGCGTTTGATGTTTAACAATAAACCTCTGTAATACACAAACTCGGCTAATCCTTAGTGCCCACTCCAGACAGGTATTGCAGGTGCTAATTAGGGACAATAAAATGTCTACAATCATCAGATTAAAGGCAATTAAAGGTGCAGGTGTGATATTTGAAACAAAAAAAATAAAAGAGATTTATTAGCTTTGTACTTCCTTTGATTTGACTGTGTTAATATCAATGAATACACAGAACCCTTTTATAATTTGTTTTAATATATTGTAAAATCATAGTCAGTACACATTAATTGTATTAAACAACTTGTAGTTACAATGCCACTTACTGGTGCTGAAAAACAAAACAATACGTCATAAAGAACAAGATAGTTTTTATGACAAATAGTTTGTTTAACATGAGTAATTTTATAAAGACAAGTCAACAAAAGGTTCCCCCGATACTGCTTGATCTTTCCCATTGTTTTGTTGTTGTTATTTTCTGCTGATTATAATTATTTTGAATTTTGTACTCCCATTGTTAGAAAGGCTTCTTTTCCAGTGACTGTAAAATTCCCTTTTTTCTTTCTTAAATGGATGCTGCTTTGTGTTGATGAATTTATCATTAAAGGTAGGCTTCAACACATTGGAGTTTAATTGAAATAAAATTTTTTATAACTATAACAGACTCCAGACAAAATGGCGATTTTCTAATTTGGATTCTGCATCCGTAGAACCTTCAGGACCACCACTGTTGAAAATGAAAACGACTAATGCTGAAAGATGCAAGGAGTACAAACAAAAGTTAAAAGAGGATGACGTCAAATACAAGCTCTATTTAGAAAATTCAGAGATCTACAGCAGTCAGTACAGAGCTAACGCAACTGAAGAAATGAAGGCCCAGCAAACAGAACAATCAAAATTGAGAATGCGGGAGATGCGGAAAAGAAATAAGATGGAGAAAGGTCTGGCAACTAGAAAATCAACTGAACAGATACGGGCTACTTGGAGGCATGAATATGAGAATAAAAAAGCAAAACAAACTCCTCAAAACCAGGCTGCGATAAATGCAAAACATAGGTGATGCTATGCTGAAAAGAAAGCGAAGGGTTCTTCAAAGAACGAGGCCAGTTTAGAAAAAGATGTCCAGCTAATTCAGTTGGAACAGCCAAGTGACCAACAACCAGCAGAAACAATTCCACCAAAGACCTCAGCTACTCCGGCATCAAGGAGGAAGGCTCTCCAAAGAGCAAGGGCTGCTCTGCCATCGAGTCCAATATTTGTGCAGGTGATAACGGACCTTCAACAAAAATCATCTCCCAGAAAGAAAGCTTTGTTTGAAGAGAAGATAGGTACACCCGATTCAAAAGAAGATGCCAATTTCGGTAGTCAGGTAAAGACCTACCTTACTTCTTTGAAGAAGGAGAAATCATCAGCAGCAGCCACTGCAAGATGCATCATCTTGGCAGCTTATAGAAGAAAAACGACCATTAGGTCATTGAGCACTGCACTTGGTGTCCATCGCCAGACAATAAAAAATGTTGGTCTTACAAGTAAATGTTCCAGGAAGAAGGAAAATGTCATCAAAAAGGAGAGAAAGTTAGAAGCTGAAGTGAAGGACTTTCTGGAAATGTCTGCAACAGTGCTTCAGGTAAAGAAGTTTGTCTCCAAAAAGACTGGAAAACCAAGGATGCTGCTCTCAAAGCCAATCAGCGACCTTCATAGTGAATACAAATCAGTGACAGGCAAGAACATCAGCAAGTCGCATTTTGCTAAATGCCGTCCTCCTCATGTGCACCTTGCACGAAGGAACACTTTTCGCTAGTGCTTGTGCGAATACTGTGAAAATGTTAATCTAAAGCTGAAAACTGTCAGTTCTATCACAGCACGGATCAACAACAATTGTCGTATTTGCCACAACTACCATGCCGTTGACATTCTCACCTGTGGTAGGCAAGATGGAAAGTGGCACCAGGATTGTGCATATGGAAAATGTGGTACATGCGGCCCTGCTGGTATGGATGACCATCTTCGTCCTCTCAGGCAATACAGGCAGGCAGTGAAGTGGTCCAGGTGGCAGTCTACAGCTACAGTCGTAAATGGCAAAAGGGTATGTTTTAATTTTACTGTAAAATCATTATTAAGATAATTTTAATTAGTAAAGATGCTGTACTCTGGTAAGATGACAGACTATACTGCTTGTAATTTTCATTTTTTTCTTTTCTATTGATGAAATTCCCAGTTAAAAAGCATTGCATATTTTCCAAAATAAATGATAGTATTAAAAGTAATTGTATGCATTTTTTTCAGCTGGAATGATACTGTCATGTTTCAGACATACTTACTGACTGACTGGATGTTGCTTCATTTGGTGCTTTTATCTTTATTTCTTCAGTTCAGGTTTAGTTGTTCCAGCAAAATGTTGCATATTTATTCTTTTTTTTTGTTGTGCATAACAATAACTTTTGTAATTTATTTCAGGTTAACAGGAAGATGCTCATAAGAAAGGAGGGCTCTATCTCAGACCTCATCAGAGAACTGAAGATGGAGGTGACTTTCTTTGCGGGTCATCTGTACAGGGCAGATTGGCAGTACTGTCAATTTAATATTATGCAGAAAATGAGTCCTTTTCTTGTGAATACTGTGTGTATGGTCCTGGACTTTGCAGAAAACTTTGCCTGCACTTACTAAAATGAAGTTCAGGCAGCCCATTGGCATCATGAACAGGCCACCATACATCCTGTTGTTTGCTACTACAGATGCAAGCATTGTCCAGCAACCATCACAGAGTCCCTTGTTTTTGTAAGTGGGGATAAGACACATGATTTCAATGCAGTGCATGCATTCATGGAAAAAACTGTGGAGCATCTTAAAATTGTGAGAGACATCCCCATGGAACACATCATCCAGTGGATGGATAACTGTGCAGTTCAATACAAATCCAAAGGGCCATTTGGAGACATATCCTTTGCTCTGCAGGATTTTGGCTGTACACTGGAAAGGCATTTCTTTGGGTCATGTCATGGGAAAGGCCCATCTGATGGGGAAAGTGCTATTGTTAAAAGTGGCGCAGCAATGGCAGTCAGGTCAGAGGCCATAGTCATTAAAAATGCAGAGGACTTGTTTTCCTTTTACATAAACAGCTCCCTGAATAAGCAGCCTGATGACGAAAATTGCAGACACTTTCTGCGGACATTTTTCTTCATGCCGGACATTGTCCGCAATAGGGGACGGACTTTTGGGACACTAAAGGGTACACGAAACCTGCATGCAGTGAAGTTTGTGGAGAAGAATGTGTTGCGTACACGCACACTTTCATGTGCATGTGCTCCCTGCGGCAGTGGGGTTGGTCGCTGCCAGAACCAGGACCAAGTGGAACAATGGAAGCGGCATACTTTGATCCCTGAACAGGTCCATCATGCCAATCAACCTGCTCAACCACTTAATGATCATGACTGCTGTGATCCTGCTCCTGAAGATTATGTCAATCATGATCCTGAGCACAGTGTCCCCTCTACTGAAAACCACACTGATTTCGACTGCATTGCTCCCACTCCTGAACTTCACAACTACAGTGCCATGAAGTCGTCAATTTCAGTGCCACCTCTTATCAAATCTGCGACTACAGTGCCCCCCCCCCTCCATGAAGACCATCCCAATCAAGACAGCTGTGCCACCTCTCATCAAGTCCACGACTACAGTGCCCCCCCCCCCTCATGAAGACCATCCCAATTATGACAGCTGTGCCCCCACTCCCAAAGTCAGTGGGTCTTCTGGCTCTTCTGTTAATATTAATGATGGAGATTTTGTGAAAACAGAGTTTGCAGGACGGCAACGAAAATTGTTATACTTGGGCAAAGTGAAGGGCATTGCTGAAAACTCTGACTTAAAAATACATTTCTTGAAGGAAACAGGTGGCAAATTCATTTGGGCTGATGAAGGCTGGGTGTCTGCTGATCAAGTATTGTGTAAAGTAAATCCACCAAAGCTGGCACCTGGTCGAGGACTGGCATTCATTTTCGTTTAAACAGTTTTTGCTTTAAAGTCGTTATGTTAATTCTCCTGTTTCTTTTGTTTGTTAATTATATTTTTGTTTTTCCATTCCATGTTTGGCAAATATGTGAGCAATTATTTGTACTTTTATAACAAGTTACTTTATGGTGACTTTTCTTGTTTGTCACTGACTGGTCTTTGGAAGTTATCAACATACTTTTTGACTGGATTAAAACATATCTAAATAATTTTCTTACAAATAATAACCAGTAGCAGAAATAAAATCATTCACTTGCTGTCCATCTTCAAAGACCAGGGCAACATTTGTTTTCACCTTTACTTTGTCATTTGTCACACATGTATGTGTTGGTTACCCTGTTACGTTGGACATAAAAGCAGTCAAGGTACACAAATATAATAATATTTTACACTTAAATTATCATTAATTTTTTTTATAATTAATGTTTTAACATTCAGCAACAAAAAGTATCAAAGTTTTCTGTAATTTACCTCCAAATAAGTTTATATGCAGATTTTTTGGTTTCCTTGTTACATTGGACATTACAAAGACAATTGTAGTGCAAATACATTAAATACGATTATTACTTAGTTTCTGTCTTTTTATATTTAAATAGTCTAAGATCACTAACTAAAAATGTGAAAGTTGGCTAAAAATTAGTTTCGATATTTTCTCAATGGGGGGAAAAAAAAGTTATATTTTTGTTGTTGAAGACACAATTTTGTTTTTCATTTAAAGTGCAAAGTTATATTATTAAACAACTGTCTTTGATTTTGTTGTGTGTTTCTTGATATTTTCACCATGAATAAAGATTTATAGAGCTCTCACATTGTTTGCTTGGTCTCCTTTTGTCAAGTGTTTTGTTTCTGTGTTACATTGGACATACATGTATGAGAGGGTTGATGATTTTAACACCACTATGCTCAAAGACAAACATTCATGCTGTTCTAAATTTTATAACACATGATTAAATAGACCCTAAATTTTGTAAAAATAATATAAAGAATGCAGTGTTGAGGTTTTCATTTTTCATGGTCAATGTCACACTATCGGTACACAACTCTGGAGACTGACCCATATATGAATATGAGTGACCTCAAATTGTTAGAAGAACATGTACCATGAACACGAAGTGAACAACCAAGTAATTATGTTGGCAATTTCTTCAACATAATGATTAAATATGCTTTGATCTATCACCACACTTGCAGATCCTGCTGTCTTTAATCAGTAACATAATGAAAGAAATTCCATTAACCAAGTGCTTTCACTATAGTTGCAAATTATGCACTTGATAAAAACCTACATGTATATTTAGTTTCACTTTCAAATATACGCAATATACATACACATTAAGTGTTGTGTGTTTTCAAGTGCATTCTAACATTCCAATTATGTCACACTCTTTCCCTCCATTACCCACCACTTATAATCAGATCGTAACTTAAATTTGCCACCTTTTTCAATATTAAATATCTTAACACCCTCTACTCATTCATTAATTTCTAGATTTGCTCATCTATCTTGTTTTATTATACACCTATATATGTATTCCAATCAAATTTGTTCAATAGCATCATGTGATCAAGCATTAATTTACAATAATGTACAGACAAAACGCTTGTGGACGGCACGGAAAATCCATAATGGATGCGTGTGTTCTAATTAGTTGGTTTGTAATATAAATGACGTCATTTTACGGAAAACGCTGTCATGGAAAAATTATATTGGATGTTACGGAAAATCTATATTGAGGCCGCTCAAAAAAACAAAAACATTTTGTTCTTGCTACATTAACCTTTCATTATTTTATCGGCCGTTTATTATATAAAGCCCCCAGCTCTTTCAGTACCTATTAATTTATTTGTTGTGGCCTCAAACGTCAGTTCATTACTGGGGTAAAAACTGGAATAAGTGAAAAAGAGGTGAAAACACAATGTAAAGCAAATATTTTCTCCCAATTTATCATGACGTCATAATTTGCAAGTTGCATAACACCATATCTGGCGAAGTAAACATTCAGTCAAGTTAAACAAGACAATTAATAATTAGGTGCTTCAAACTAACTCACAAATTTATATGTAAATTATGTTAGGTTTACGGGGACACAGAAATGAATATTGCATTTAAAACTTTAAAACTAAATACATTACTTTTCAGATGTATAATAAAGAGGTTATCATACAATGTTGTGTCCAATATGGAATTTGATTGTACGAGTTTACGTTGTGGTGTTAATCATGTTATAAAGTTCCCTTACATGGAAATAATTTGCTTTTGCAACTGAAAACCTCGAAAACAAAAAAAAGGTGGGGTAATAAATACATGTAGTACATTTATATGAAACTTCTAATTCTGAAACAAATTGAACTAAAATTCAGTCCTGATTTTGTTACCCTGCATATCATATATTTCTGTTAGTGAATAACACTGGGATTTATCCAGGCTTTATATGGTACTGAACATCGGCTCCTTCCCAAAGGCAAATGGCACTGAAAATGCCCAATTTCTGTCCAGACTATAAAATTACCAAATTTTTACTAAAATCGCAGTATTTTTCCCATTCCCTTCTGCCATAAAACCATGGTGAAAAATCCTGGATAAATCCCTGGACACTGAGTGCTCAGGTTTTAGGCCAGTCCAATAGTTACTAAAATCAATTAAGTGTTGGAATTTTTTATATATATTTTTTTTTATATATAAATTAACAACTTTATCTGTGTTGTACATGTGGTTGCTGGATTGGTATGGTGCCAGACGTTTCATATTTTAGATCTGCTGATACATCTATGTATGCTTTTGAAAGGAACAAATTACATTAGCATTCTAGTCCATTTTTATAGCTTTTTCTCTCCATGAAGCATAATAAAAACAATTATAAGGAAAGAATAATAAAAACACCCACTAAAACATGTACAGTAAGTCTAGGATATTTACCTATTTTGTCAAGCAACATGTCAACAAAAAAAGTAAAGTTTGTTTTATTTAATGTTTCTTGAAAGGAAGACACCCTATTATGTTAATGAAAAACGCCATCACAATTCTTATTAGGACTTTTTTTGAGAAAACACAAATATATATTTATTTAACAAAGCATCTAGAACACATTGATTTTTATCTTATCATTGGCTACTGGACATTAAACATTATGGTCATTCTGACATTTCTTTAGAGGAAACCCACTGCCGCCACATAGACTACTCTTTCCGATCAGCAGCAAAACAAGTGTTTAAAAGCACTTTCCCAGACAGGACAGCACATACCACAACCTTCGATAAACCAGAAAATAGCCGAAACTGCAAATGGGTCAAATGAGAAGGATTGATCCGATGAACATCCACTTCACAGGCTGAGACATGTCAACAAAGACTCAAAGATGAATTTAAAAAAATGTAATACTTTTTTTCATCAATAATATATTTAATTTGAATTGGTTTTCTTTGCCATTATTTTCACTGTTATTTTGTTCAGTATCATATTGTGAATTTATATACATGTATGTGAACCTTACCATTGACTTCTGTATGTTAAAAAAAATTGACAAAAAGAAAAAAAGTTGAAATGACCACAGTATGACAATAATGATATCTATTTTTGTTGTTAAACAATAAATAAATGATTTTTTCTTTAAATAATCTCTGCTCCATAAATTAAAAACAATTGTACAAATGGGGAGTTATGGTATAATTAATTATTGTTTCTTAGTAGTCACTACATATTTTGGCATTAATTTCTTCCTCACATTCATTTCATGATTTAAAGTATTTGAAAGTATGCATATAAATATAGTACACACATGTACTGTAACCAAATACTTCTTCAATAATTAGAGGCACTGATTTTCTGTTTCAGATTTTCAGAAAATCTCTGAGTATAAATTATAATTAGAATCGACCACATTAAAAAATGTCATTGTTTTAAATTATCACGAATATTATAAATAAATAGACCCAAAATATGTAATAAATCTTCAACTCGCGTAATTGTCGGAGAGTTTGAGCAAATTAAAAAAAAAAAATCATCCGATTTTCTCCATTAAGTGGTAGTCTCTGCCGGAAATTAATTTGTCGTAACACGTACAGATATCAGTGTAGTGATGTATAGACTATTTTTGTTTCAAAAATGCAGATGGAAAATCCGTTAATAAACTGTGCCATTTGAAGATGAGTAATAATGTTTTTGGAGAAAATCTGGAATTCTGTTTCAGATAGGTTTTTCTGCAATTCCGTCAACGTTTCCATTATTGCGGAAAATCAGTGCCTCTAAATATTGCCATTTTATTTCTAGAAAAATTGATAATCTTTCAAATATAAAAGACTGCAACAATACTGTTGCTATAGAATTTCTCTTTTCAAGTGTTAATTGCCTAAAATGGCTCAAAATGCCTACTCCCTTATCAAAATAAACTAATCAGTGATATTTCCTGCTGCATCATAAAATTTGTTTTCAACAATATTTCAATTTTTAAATTATATTCACATATAGTTTACTTCATTTCAACATACCTATGAAAGTAATAATACCCAAGGCTTAATTTAGGGGAGACAAATTAAAATGCCACAATGACTCCTTGTCTTATCATTGGCTATTGGACATCAAATATATGGTCATTCAGACATATTTCTTTAGAGGAAATCTGCTGCTGCCACATAGGCTACTCTTTCTGATAAGCAGCAAGGGGTCTTTTATATGCTCTTTCTCACACACAGGACAGCTCTTACCACATCCTTTGATTAAACAGTTGTGGACCGGTGGTTGGAATGGAAAATAGACCAAACTGTAATAAAAATGGGAGAATTGAACCCTGATTTAATGACTCCTTGTTTATGTCCTAATTTTAGCATGACAAAAACTGGGGCGAGCTCAGTGGTCCAGTGATAGTACATACAGTAGACTCTCAAGTTGAAGACCGCACAAGACTATATATCAAAATTACCAAATTTTTAACATCCTTTAGTTGATAATTCAATGTGCTTTAAGTGGTGTCATTAAACAAAACCAAACCAAATATTGGCAGGGCTCAAACTGTCAGTAGCCTAATTAGCCATTAGCCGATTTTTACAAAATATGGCTAATCAAATTTGATTACGGCTAAAAATTTGGCTAAGCTTAGTTTTAGAGTAACTTTTTATCTTCTTTATTTTTATAATTCAAGGATCACACGGACCCGAGACCTCAGGTCAGTTACGCAGCAATCATGGAAGGGATGCGCCACGGTTCCTACGAACAAAGCATATTTTTCTTTTTTTTTAAATTAAAAAAACAAAACATATATTGCGTGCATTACTATTAGCAGACATTTTTTCTTAAAATAGGGAAGGGGTTTGGCCTTCATAGAGTTAATACTTCAATAGTGAAATGTATGGAAACTGGTCACTAACAGAAACACAATACTGTCGAGTATTGATCATTCCAAGAATAGTTTTCAAAGCAATTACAGTACTTAGCATCCACAAAGTTCTTACCAGTACATATTAGTTGGGTTTTTTCCAGATATTTAACTGTAATTCAGCGAAGTAAACATTTATTTTAATTGTGTTGGTAAATGCCAAAACAATCACCGATAAAAAATATAAATGCTGGCAAATGGGTCACATGATCAACGTGAAGGTTGCACACAACCTGTTTTATTTAAATGCATTTCTGTGTTATTTCTGTCATAACACATTGTACAACGTCTTACAATATCAGAAGAGGCATAGGAATAGCATTTTTAAAACGTATAATTAGTTGATAATCATTCAGCCAGAACATATTTATATGCTGACAACTAATAATAGTAATATTTTTAGCTATGCAACTTTAAACCTATACCCTTTTTGATGACTGATGTCACTTTTTTTGTGCATACAAACAAATCATAACCTGCACAAAGGTTCCAGTTTTACACTAATTATAGCAATAATGGTACAATAATTAATTAATTTCTATTAAAATCTTTTCAGAAAATGATATATTTAAGAAATGAACTCTGATTATGAAATAACCCCACTTTCTTTTCTTTCTTTGGTGTGTAATACTGTTTTGTTAATTCCTAAATATAACTGTATTTGTGAATTAATTAATACTGACAAATATTCAACCAATCCAATAGA
>JAULBS010074239.1:0-20688 GCA_032355785.1 Symmetromphalus regularis | reverse complement strand
CAGGCAGGCAGGCAGGCAGGCAGGCAGGCAGGCAGGCAGGCAGGCAGGCAGGCAGGCAGGCAGGCAGGCAGGCAGGTGATGGATGGATGGATGGACGGATGAACGGATATAGAAATAAGGATGGGAAGAAAGAATAAGAAAGTGGATGGACGGACAGGCTGATATGGAGAAAAAGAACATCAGAGAGTAATCGAGTTAAAGATCTCAAACACTATATTGTCACTGAATGAAAATTTCTACGAACAAACAAAAACAAAAAAATTTAAAATAAAAATAAATAATAAAAAAAGTAAAGAAAAAAATATATAATTTTTTTTATTATTACCTCAGTTGTTTTGCTGTGAAATGAAAACTCTAATATATGCAAAGCATATCGGTAGTTATAGTTTATGTTTGAGACGAAAGCGTCTTTGTTTAGTCCATCAATCATCACACAAACTGTTGGTACTCATAAACAATGTTCTTGTTCACGTTTTCAATCCGCACAGGACATCTACATGGCGTGGGCAACGCATTCGCTTTGTATGCTCTTGAAAGATAATATTTCTCAGTCTCAGTAAAAATGATTTATTTACAATGAGATCACTCGATACTGTACATCAAAACGTAGTAGTTCTTGTGAGCAGGTGCTCCAGTCGTATATCTACTTCTGAAAGACAAAAATCAATTGATAGGGGAAAAAAAATAAAAAAAATAAAAAATAAAAAAAAAATAAAAAAAAAACCACGATGAATTAAATGTTTTTTTAAAGGTACCGTTTGACGTGTGCTGTGAGCATTTTTCAAAGGTGTTGTTGTAATTAAAATGCTTTGTCTTTCAAGAATTTTTCATCAGATAAACAAATTAGCAACGAAATATCTTTATTACAAAAAATGCTGTGTACAGGATTGCACAGCTGTAGTATAGCTTTGTGTAAGCAGTTGTTAAGGACATACGTGTATACTTAGAACTTTACATACAAATTATTCATGACTTTAAAACAAGATAAGACAAGACATTGTTTATATCCTCAAAAACTGCAAACACGCTTCAGTAAGCACTCACTCACATAAGCCCAAAGCAATCATAATTCATTCAAGTGGTACATTTCCTATTACTGGCAGTCTTGTTTTTCCTTCAAACATTATTAAGCAATAAACTAATCTAATTATATTAACTTATCTTTAATACTCTTTTCAACATTTCTAACTTTCGATCCATCACCTCTTTCTTCTTTACATCACGAGTCAATATACATACAATACATACATATACATACATGTAAATATATATAGTCTTAGATTTGTTAGTTTTCCTTCTGTATGTATGTATTATTACTGTTTTTTATTGTTAGATACGTACCTTGACCTTTATATATATGTATGTATTTTATTTTTATTTAACGACACCATTAGAGCACATTGACCTATTAATCATCGGCTGTTGGATATCAAATATTTGGAAATTATGACAAGTAGTCCACTGTGAGCCAGTTTCCAACGGGTTTTGAACCACTGTCTTCAACTTGAAAGTCAACTTGCATGCATATATGCGAATTCAGTAGCGTATAAGTAGACTCATTCATTACAGATAATTTATTTAAACTAGATTGTACTGAAAAGGGACTCATTCATTATAGACTTTTATATTATCTATTTAAACAAAATACAAATTATAATTATTTATGCCTATTTTTTATCATAGAAATAATAAATGGTGGAATTCACGTTCCCAACTTAAACATTATTATTATTTATTTTTATTTTTTTATTAATTTGGTTTAATTAAATTTACCATCTCTTCAGATAGAAATTTTTCGTTAGAATTCGAATTTTGCTAGCCGGAATGAAATATTCAATAAACCCTATGCTAACTACCACTTTGCATTCATTGTAGATGTTTAGCAGAAACATAAATATTTAGGCTAAGACGAGATATCTCTATTTGTAGACACATTTCAAAGGCATAGTCCCACGGAATTTAAGTGGCTTTGTGCTCTAAATATTGATTATGAATGAAACTTATATGCATTTGTTATATTAAATCTCGTTTTCATATCACGCAAGACATTTAAACTGAATCATAGTATAGGGAATTCCATGTCGAGTCGATCGATTTATGACACATTTAAACATTTCAAATTTCTGGATCGGAACCCTTTGCAGCCTCAAAAATATTCGGAAGATTTAAAATAATAGCTAATGGGGGGTATCCGTCACGTCACTCGAAATATATATACGTCACACC
Organism: Symmetromphalus regularis; assembly: GCA_032355785.1. NCBI lineage: Eukaryota > Metazoa > Mollusca > Gastropoda > Neomphalida > Neomphalidae > Symmetromphalus > Symmetromphalus regularis. The sequence goes on along the minus strand of JAULBS010074239.1, from coordinate 18,462 downwards.
TTCAACGGAATTAAGACCGTTATTCCCCCCCCCCGATTTATTTGTCCATGAGCATAATTCATTATTATTTTTAAAATAATGATAATAAGCGAGATGCGATGGTTATGTTAGTAGCTGAATGAGGTATTTCTATGGACAAATCAACTGTTTATATTTAAAGTTAATTCTTTGTTTGGAAATTAATTAGGTCACGGGTCCGTGGGACTATACTTTTTAAACATATTGAACAACAGTCAATATTCAAGCACCTCACACTCTTCTACATATATACACTGGAATACAAACACATATCATATATTTTGTAAAATGATGTCTGTCACAACAAACTTATTCTAATATATACATGTACGTTTATATATTGTTTTTGGTTAGCCTACTATGAATGGTGATACGGAATATTTGCTCAAATTATATGAACATCTGATATATTCATTGCTTTACCTAAGTTGATATTGAATTTTAGATTTTGTGTTTATTTTTATTTTTGTCTTTTAAAATGAAAATGTCCATCAGCCTTCATTCACATTTCACGCCAAAGTATGTCAATATCTGGGTTTGGATAAAAACATAAATTACAAATGGCCATGGAATAATTTGTATCATGATGACATCAGAAAACTTTTCAAACATTCTGCAGAAAGGATCACTCAAGGAGATGAGGTCTATCAGTCATTTAGGTGACTGACATAATTCAAAATAACACGCTAATCACAATGTAGGTAATTTACAATAAAAGTAAATGTTTACATAAACTGTGGTCCAAGACCTATTTTTCTGAGAAACCTGAAATTGACTGGTATTTGTAAGCAGATTTCCGTTTGTAAATAATTTAGCTAAGCGCAATAAACAATAGATACCAGTTGTTACAACAATATGGCGTCATTGTGACAAGGAAATTTGTAAATCATGTGCTTTTTGTTTGTTTCTTATTTAAAATAACTAATTTAGCTTCAGTTTAGTTTACACAATGAAATGGCATCAAGTAACAGTATTAAACTTGATGACCAATTAGTAGACAAATTACAGCAGTTACTCTGGGGGACCGATTTAAAGGAAGACGTCTTTTCACGATGGACACAAGGTGACAAGGTGTTTTGAAAATGAAATTAGATGAAAGCAAGATTTTGTTGTACACACCTTTGTTTTAGAATAGTTGGCAAGAGTTCCAAATTTTCCCCAACTGATTAGGGATAGTGGGGAAAATATGGAACTCTTTCCTTTTTAATTTTTACGTTTCTGCCACAGTGATAGGTACTTGCAGATCCACTTCAAACTGTCCTCACGCAATGTCACTGATACAAAAGGTTGATCATGTGCAGTGTTGCAGCACTCATACTACTTTAGCCTGAGTTTCTGGCTCTTGACAGCTTTGCTATATTACTGATTTTTGCTGTCTAGCACCAGAGACGACTCTATACTAAAAACCTTCGGGAATCCTGTGACTAGACAGTAGCAGACAAATACAGCTCTAATAACTATCAACTGAGAAATATAATGATACATACCTTTAGATCAAAGATTTTCTAGTTCGCTGGTAACAAATATTCCATATATTAATCATTAATAACAACAAGGAAAAAAACTCCAAGTGCATACCTAACTTTCAGAAATTACTATTTTTAAAACTGAAATCTCGTCAGGTTACCCTGTGACCACCCACATGCTATATCCATTAGTCGAGTGTTGCCCAGGGTCTTTCCCAAAATGCAAAGTGAATGTTGTACTAAGCTGAGAATTTATTCCGCCAAGCTGAACATTTTTGCAGACAGATTTGCCAACCTCCTAAAAAAATACCACCAAGTCGAAAATGAATCCTCCATGCAGAAAAAAAGACTGTTAGTTCTATTCACCTATCGCTACGTCTGTTGTAAATTTAATTTACGTGTGAGCACTACCTAATTCTTGAAGCTAGACTTAAATGTTGACGTAAATATACAATTTAAAAAAATGTAACTATCTAATTTGTGAAATTAGGAAACCGCGATTTCCGGCGTAAACAACATATGCGCAGAACGTACTTTCATTTGTCATTTGCAACCAAAGGCAAAAGTAGGCCTGTAAACCAGTCACATGGTGGAAAGGTCAGTGTCATTTTTAACCAATCAAATGTATCTTAAATACAGCAATGGCAAGGCATATTGTTATTTACACAAGTGATTTGTATGATATTTATTAACTTGGTTATGTTGAACCACAGGCCTAAAATTTCGGTAATTTTCAGGAGAATCCAAGAGGATTCTCATAAGAGCAGTTCGCGAGAATCCCCTGAATCCAGTTTATACACACTTATAAGCATATGTGGGAAATGAATCCCGAATCCCTTTTGCTTTTCTGCTATCCTAAGTACTTTAGTACATCAAAACGGGTTAGAAGCCTGGCAACTGGAGGCCAGACTAGTCTCGATAATCCAAACTGTTCTCAATGCTACACTGATTAGAATGTATGGGTTAGACAATTCATATTCCGATTAAAATATATGCGATCTGGATCGTGCTACGCTTTTGAAACAGCGTAGACTGGACGCTTGAGAACAGATTAGGTAAAAAAAATTATAATAATAATAAAATTCCAGTTGACACAGTACTTTGGTAATCTTTTAATTCGATTGTGATTTCATTTTATCTGAAATATTTTACGCGAATACATTTGGATTCTGACGTTAACGCCCACGCGGATTCGGTGATTCGTGTGGAAATTTAGCCCTGAACCAAATGGATAATAATTCATGATTGAAAATGCTCTTCATCTTCGACTGCTCGCAGGAATGTTAAATTAGCCATTTTGCAGTTGTTAGAGGTGAAAAGTTGACGCGATCGAGCATGATGACGATTTACGTGCCCCGCTAGTTGTGCCAGACGTCACATGTAAATTTACACTTTTTTGAGAACAGCTTTTAGTAGTGCATTTACGTCAATGTTTGAGTGCAACTTACTACTTACACTTTTTCGAGAATAGGGCCAAGAAACTACGACCTTTTCGATCCGGATTTCTTCTGTCTGCCCGTTGATTCTGTGAATAAGCCGAGTACCTTTTTTGGGGAAGTATTTCTGGACTTCAAAACTCGGCTAATACATGACGATATATGGTACTTTTGTGACTTACGATTTCCAAAACATGTCTACCCCCACCACTTGTTCTTGGCCACTCGTTTGTGAGGCCCAATACCTCACATTTCCGCCAACCCGGTCTCAGAAAATTTGGAGCATTGTAATCAGTTCTATTTTTAATGTACATGACACGTTTGCCCTCTTTCCAACATGATATATGTTACGTGATACATTTTCCCACTGATTTAAAATAAATTCTAGAAGCCCTGGTTTACTCAGGCCTACGGAATTGCACTTGCCCGCTCTTCTGAATCGGTGAAAAAACTTTTTGGGCGAATCCTCATCAAAATCCACTAGCCCATTGGGCGACTCGTGATTTTTGAGTTCTGTGGTGTTGACTTCCGAATTCATAAAACGTTCCGTAAACCACGTGGTGTCTTCTGATCTCTAATGCAAACTTGTTTTCATTTAAACTTTGCTAACATTCCAAAAACGAGGCCGAGTTCGGAAAACCCCGCTTTCTGTGTCGACTGCTAAATCTTGAAAATGTTTCAAAGCCACCAGAAAAGCAAAAACAAGTGATGAAATTAAAGAAAAAAATAAACAGTATGAGAAGGAAACTCGCAACTGTTCTTGGCAAGAAAAATGGAAAAAAAAGGCAACTGAGGTGAACCCAGGGAATAGATAGTTTATAACAAAACATGAAATATTATATTTTTGAACTTTTTGTAAAAAATATGCTTCACCTAACCAGAGCAATGGTTCAATGTTTGTTGCGGGAACTGATAAAATATAATATCGGGCTAGTGATAATAACTGCGGGCTAGTGGATTTTTTTATTTACTAGCCTGGCTATTAATAAAAATTCTAATTCTACAGGCCTGTTTATTAACATGTAACCTAACCATTTAATGTCAGTTGAGTGTCAAGAAATTTCAATTTAGTAACAAAGTAAGGCAGTTAATAGAAAAAGTTACTTGTTAGTTACCTATGTTTTGTGTTAGAATCAATTTCAATATGTAGTCAATTAATGTTCTATTTCCAAATGGCATCCCATTCTAATGACTATCACAAAAAAAAAAACTGTGCAGTATATGAATCAAAAGTATATTGTAATAACACCAGAACTGTAACAAATAAAATGATTAATTAATTGTAACAACAGTCTGACTGTTGTTACAATTAAGTAATATTTTAATTTTTTTCTATATCAGATAATTTGTATAAGCTGATAAAATCTATATCCTTGAGTAATCAGTTTTTGGTCTATTAAGGGGAGGAAAAGCTTCTGCACACACACAATTGTAATCGCACGATCAATGTAACAGAATAATATTTTACCTTGTTTATGTTACTATTAAAATCAACCAACAAATCTTCAAAATCTTATCTATATATTTAAAAAAAAGAAATCCCTACCTGGTTGGATGTTGACATTTTAGGAAATCGTATCCGGATCAGGTCTATTTTTAGACAGAGTTACAGTCTAGTTGTCGTAGCGTAAACATATGTCACGTGACTTTCAAAACTTAAGACAGACGACACAGTGTCATGTTTGTGACCTCTACCAGTGACAATTGCTGCTTATTTTGGTATGTATTGATGTTGCACGTTATTTAGTGAAAATTATCCAAATGAGTATTGTGTTTCACTCAACATTTTAAAAAGTTTTTTCTAATTTTGTCTTCTGAAAGTGAAGATTTGTGTTTTTGTAACATAATTATTCCAATGTCAAGGTTCACTTGTGCACAGATTCGTTGTTAACAGACCGTATAGAAATAGACCAGACCCAGATGCAGCCTGGAAACTGATTATAAACGATATATCTAAATGTTTATTTTTTATTCTAAAGGATTTTGCTTTAGTGAGGATGAACCCACAGCTCTAGTGCAGCATGAGGGAGGACCATGTGCTGTGATAGCACCTGTTCAAGGATTTTTACTCAAAAATGCCATCTTCACAGATTCACCCATTGAAAATTTAGCGGAGGTCACAAGTAAGTTTTTTTATAATGTGTAATTTTATATGCTGATTAGCTCATTGTTTCAAGCAATAAAATAACTGAAAAAAAGGTGCATGTTGTTAATAGTTTTAATATGGTACACATGATGTCTACATTGGAAAACGAATAAATATATATATATACGAAATATCTAAAAAGTGGAGGATAGCACATGCCCACTCCATCCCCTTCTTCCTATGACAGTGACCTTTCACAAACAACTGGCATCATTGCTGTTTTGTCAGTCATATTTAAATGCAAGTCTTCACAAATTAGCCTATGATCCCCTTTGACTCTACCTTGTGCAGAGATATGTTTTAAACATGATAATTTTGTGTTTTGTTTTTATTATTTTGAGTATACAAACCATGGACTTGGGATAACTCCTAATTTATTGTAGTTCATTGTTTCAATAGTTTGTGATTATTAATTTGAAACTGATACTTTTATGCTGAGAGAGATCTTGAGGTATTTCTCCATCAGTATCCGAGGCATAGAGACTAATGCTTGTTTCCTCACCATATGCACTAGTCTGCCATGTTTAGTGGACCCATTTGCATTTTGGGCTATTTTCCATTCCAATCAGTGATACACAACTGGTTCATCAAAGGCTGTGGTATGTGCTGTCAGGTCTGTAGGACGATGCATATAAAAGACCTCTTGCTGCTTATTAGAAAGAGTAGCCTATTTGGCGGTGGCAAGTTTCCTCTAAAAATAAATATGTGAGAATGTCTATGTGATTGACGTCCAGTAGCCAATTGTAAGATAAAATCAATGTGCTCTAGAGGCATCGTTAAATAAAACAAACTTTACGTTTGGTATGCGTTATCCTGTCTGTGGGATAGCTCTTATAAAAGATCCCTTGATGCTTATCAATAAGAGTAGCAACATTAGTGTGATGGCAACTGGTTTCATTTCTCCTACTAACGCTAACCTTTGTCCTGGACAGCACAGGAAGCTGAGTTGTGTGCCCAGTACAGCATGCTGTTAAGGAAATAGAATTATGGTTTTATATTTTTTTAGAGGAAGAAGCATCATCATACTTGGGTGATGGGTTGTTTGAGATAATGACCCAGATGTCGGCCGAGCGATATCTCTTGATTCGTCTGGAAGACATAGATACCAGTGGGGCAAGCACGTCATCAGAGAATTCTCTAACAAATGCTGGAGAAACGAGTCCTAAGCGGAGAAAGATAGATTTAGAAACATTTCACTCTCGATTACGGTATGATTTAGAAACATTTCACTCATGATTATGGTGTGATTTTATTAATATCTGCATTTATTTCATTCATTAAAACTTTAAAACTGATTCCAAAATGAGAGAAACTGTATGTAAATAGAAATAACAAGAAAACTAAAAAGAAAATTGCAGTAAAATGTTAGATAATCACTTTACTCCAAGTTCTGCCCACAATGATTCATATAGACTGAGCTGAACTAAAAAAAATTCATTTAAGAGTTCTAATCAGCATGGGCGTAAATCCTGACAATATAGACGGGGGGGGGAGACACCTATGTAATTATACCCCCCACTGTTTGCTTCGAAAAACTGAAATTAAAATGCCTAAATAATAATCTTTACCAATATTTCTCTTTATTGTATCAATGTAACACTCTTCTATGTTGTCTTAGCACAAATATAGTCATGCTGAAGTACCTAAGGGGTCTATAATGGCGTCAACAGGGGGTAGGGGTATAGGAAGACAGTGGGATGGTCCGTGCCCCGCACTTTTTGGACTGGGGGTGTTCCGTCCCCCCACTTTGAGGAACGGATTTTCGCCCTTGCTTAAAAGGCTAACGTGGAACCTTGATACCATTGTAATGGTTTTATGAACATCTTGAGCAGAGATTTTTTTTTTTTTTTTATTAATTTGGCTTCTCGTTGATAATACTGTGGAAGTTCTTACATATATGTTTTATGAGAATACCCAGTCAGTTCGTACCCATTTATTGGCCCAAGGAAAGAACATCCCGAGTGAAAACAGTCCAAGAAGAGGACCAGCAATCATGCCGAATAAAGACAAAGCTGCCTGAAATGAAGAAAAAAATATAACATTTATGTTATTCAGTAATATAATTAAATTATCATATTTCAATGTCTATCTACGATAGTTGAGAAAGAAAAGGAATATTAGCTTAAAGACATCGTATCACATTTTGTAGGATTATAATATTCAAGAAATAAAATTCTAAAAGCCATTTAACGACATGGTGTGTCACTGGAATGAAACAATTGTTTGTTTAACGACACCAAAACATTGATTAATCAGTAGCTATTTGGTGTCCATCCATCGGGATTTGTTACTCATATTTCAGAGACAAAATCCGACACATACGCTACTCTTTTTCAGTGAGAGCAAAATAAGTTTCACACACATCTTTCCATGACCTTCGTTGAAGCCAGTCGCTGACAAGTAAACAGAAAGGCAAATAACTCAATGGTTCCACTTAAACGAATCGATCTGACGACCCATCGCAGCTCACACTGATGCTCTACTTCTGAGCTACAGCCAACATCTCAAGTGTTACTTGCTTCAAAAGACGGTTTGTGGCGGTACAATCCGATTATATTTTATCATCATCCTTTTTGATTTATTCATGCACAACGTTATGTATACAAAGTTTGTTTTATTTAACGACGCCTCTAGAGCACATAGATTTTTATCTTATCATCGGCTGTTGGACATAAATCATATGGCCATTATGATATTTTTTTAAAGGAAACCTGCTGCCACCACAATTTTAGAGGAAACACGATGCCTCCACATAGGATACTCTTTACGATAAGCAGCGAGGGGTCTTTTATATTAACTGTCCCACAGGCAGGACAGCACATACCACGGCCTTTAATGAACCTGAAGTTGACTACTGGATGGAACAGAAAATAGACCAAACTACAAATGGATCCACTGAGAAGGATCGATCAGACGACCGACCGCTTCACAAGCGGACACGCTACCGTTTGAGCTACATTCTGCTCCATGTGCGATATGTATACTGACCTGTAGAACATTGCCTAGTAGAGATGCCACGTACGTCAAACCCAGACAAATCACACCAAACACTAATGCTGAAAATAAATACAAACACTTAGCACATGTTGTTAATACTATGTTAAACATACCGATTTTACTTTTGAAAATGAAATGCATTTTTTATGTAAAACACATTTTAAAATGTTTAAAAAAAACTAAATTCTAAACAAACAACTCACATTAACTAAGACCAGATCATCCAAGTCAGTATTTAAACCCCTTGTCGATGATTCTTGGTAAAATAACCTCTGGTTCATCTCCTTGCTGTAGTGGCTATTTAGAGGTACATGTATAGACAGGTTATTCTGTGGGGCGAGCTACGCTCCAGTATGGGATAAAACAATTTAAGAAAGAAGTGGGTTCGCCCAGCGGTGAATATCGTATAACAGAAAAAAAGTATATGTTAAATGAGCAATGCACCTCCTGCAGAACCGCCTTTGTGCCCAACTTTTGTGAACACCTGGTATCATTACTGCATGTGGTGTGATTCATGCGTCATCATGATTTGGCATATACATTTTTTAGACTTTCTTCTGCAGAGATAATAGTTGTTTAAATTATTCTTGTATAGTAAGAAAGGTGTGTCTATATATAATATCACTGGCTGATTTCAAAACTTTCAAAGAAAAGGACTGTTTGTTCAACGACACCAATGCACATTGTTTAATAAGCAGCTATTACGTGTTGGACATGTGGTATTTTGCGACTATTGGTCTTCAGAGGAATCTTTCTACAGTTACATAGGCTACTCTGATCAGCAAGAGGGGATCTTTTATAATCGCTTTCTTACAGACAGGATACATATATCAGGACTAATAAACCAGTTCTGGACCAATGGTCGGCGCAAGTGAGGTACACCTACCCATTGATCCTTACGTGGCACTCACTCTTGGTTTGAGCAGGTATCAATATTAAAAACCCCATGCCTCCACTACTGATCTGATCCCAGTACTTACCAGCCGTTGGTCTGACAGCGCAACCAAAACTTTTCATTTCATACATTCTTTGAATTACGTACCGAGAATTCTCGAAATGTTTGTTGCTCTTGATTCGCTGATTTCTCGACCAACATACGCCTTGATTACATCTTCAAGAAACACAGCGGCCAATGAATTCAATCCAGACGATATTGTACTGTGAACACACAATGAACATACGAAATATATCAAACATGGCCCAGGATACGGTTATTCTTATTTACATGTATAAGGCCAATTTTCAGAAAGGTGACAAGCATCCATTTTGTTAATGTAGAGCTGTAGATATATTTTTATTGTTTATGCTTTATTTATTTACAAGTATTCAGCGATGCATTCATAAGGGTGCAAATGAGGCAATTGCACCGGGCCCCCAAGCCATGAGGGCCCACTAGACTAAGGACTTCCTTTATTTAAAAAATGTAATAATTATACAATTAGTTCTATTCATTCATTTTAGTTCTTTCTTTTTTTTGTTATGTAATTTAATTTCTATATTGAGGGGCCCGCGAACCCGAAGTACCCCGGGCCCCAAGGTCTAAATCCGACCCTGCGTGTATTTATTTCTTTTAACATTGTTAAAACATTTGACGATTGTTATAATCTAAATGAGCATAGAGATAAATTTACAGAAAATTAAGCTTCATATAGGTTATTTCTGTGGCAAGTTGTTATATTAACATATCTGAAACAAATTATATGTTGGGGGGGGGGGGGTAGACTAATCTAATATCTACTGAACAGCATAAGAAACGCCAATTTGTTCAGATCCAGTTTAGTAAAATTAGACGAAACGTTCACAAAACTATAAAACTCATGCTGTGCACGCTTTAGACTTCTAAGCACGTGCCTCAAGTAAGCGAAACAGCCAACGCCAAAATATGGCAAACTTTTATTCAATCAATATTGTAAATTAAATTTGCATTTCGTTTGCTGTTCGGTATATTTGAACTTGGTTTAATGATATTTAGAAAAGACAAACAATGTTCTCAAGTATGTAAACGCTAGGGTAACATTACATATCTATGGTTTAAATATTGAGGAATATAAACATATTATGGTGTAATTGTGTATGATTACCTAAGAGCGCCACTAAAAATGCTGGCTATGAAGATTCCTGGCAGACCTGTTATATTTCCTAGCACATCAATCACGAACAGAGGCATTAACTGTAAAGAAAGACTGGTGTATGGAAAATATTATATAAGTGTCCTCTCCTAGCACATTGACCACGAACATATGCATTAAATGTAAAGAAAGATAGGTGTATGGAAAATATTATATGGTGTATCCTTTTTGGTATGGCGTCACTATTGACCTTTTCACATCTAAGTGTAGCAGCTTAAAATAGTCCGTTAAAAAAGAGATCAGTTTTCAGTAATTAATATAAACTACAGCAATAGTAGTGAACATGCAAATTGGCTATATGTTGATTTATTGACTCAGTCTTTGTACTAGTATCGCTATAATTAGTATAAAACGGGAACCATTATGCATGTCATGTACTGGAGATTAAAAATTACATTCCTCGAATGAAATTTGATCTCTGTACCTACCAGATGAGATACCGATAGCATACCCATTACACCTGCAGGGACGGTTGATCTGTTGCTAAGACCAGGTGGAATCTTATAGAGTAGCACCAATGTTACAGGTCGGAACAAGAAAGACTTACACACTACCATTTAAACAGGACATAACATAGGGTTAAATTATGGTTATAGTTAGGTGTATAGAGACGATGTACCTGATCCGTTGCTGAAACCAGGTGGAATCCTATGGGATCGCATGTTGTGTAGAAAGCATACATGACGATGCCAATCATACAGGACAGATATAACACCATCCACAGTCCTGGGACATTCAACCAGATGGCCCTGATAAAAGAAAACAAACAAAACACTATTCAACAAATGACTATCTAAAGACTGTGCTTAAATAGCGACTTAATCCAAACTAATAAGTGAAGTATATAATTTCATTTTACTTTCTACTAAAGTTTATCGTGTTAATAAAAAAAATCACACAAGATACCTAACCTTTATGAAGAGCTGTCTTTTATACAAAGGATGGAGTACATGTATTTGTTCTGTAAAGTGGGTTTTATAAACAGTTGGTTGTTATATAAAGTACGCTATAATGTTTATAGCAGATGCAGAGACTATTTTGTGATAAGCTGCTTCATGGACGGGGTGTAGTTAGATGGAAACTGCAAGAAGCAGACCTAAGGCTGTTAAAGGACCGCCCAGCACAAACAAATAAATATCGGCAATAGGGGAGGGGTTGAGTAGTAGACTGGTGGTTCCCAAACTTTCTCAGAAAGACAGACAGACATATAGACAGACAGACACCAAGACAGAGAGACACAGACATAGACAAAGACAAAGACAGACACAAAGTGAGAGACACAAACACAGACATATACAAAGACAGACAGACACAAAGACAGAGATACACAGACATATACAAAGACAGACAGACACAAAATCATAGAGACATACAGACGGAAATGTTGAACATTACTGTCAAATTTTGAAAACAGACGCTCAAGAATTAGATATTGGCTGAATCACTTTTAAATGCTTACATTTGAGCTTTTCTTAGAGTTGGACAAGCGCATGCTCTTTGTACTTGTGCTTGGTTCGTTCCATATATGGCCACCCACGTGAAATATCCACCAACCACCAGTGACCACACGCTGTGACGTCTTGCAGGGTCAGGGGAGAAACTGAAAACAAAAACGTAAACTTTGTCTTATTTAACGACGCCTCTAGAGCACATTGATTTTCATATTATCATCGGTTATTGGACATCAAACATATGGTCATTCTGACATATTTATTTATTGGAAACCGATTACCGCCACATAGGCTACTCTTTCCGAGAAGCAGCAAGGGGTATTTTATATGCGCCATCTAACAGACAGGACAGCACATACCACGGCGTTTTTGATGAACCAGTTATTGACCACTGGTTGGAACGGAAAATAGCCTAAACAGCAAATGGATCCACTGAGAAGGATCGATCCTACGACCGACCGGTTCACAGGCGGACACTCTACCATTTGAGCTACATCCCGCTCAAACTGGAAACAAGGGCGAGTTGTTTAAATGTTAGTTAAACCAAACAAAATGTCTTTTCAATTCTGATTAATCTCTAGAATTGGCGTGACAGACATGCATACGAAAGAAATCCTACTAAGCTACTGGTCTAGATGAAACATTTTGAGCATACACTTTCCATCTACTTGTTAATACATGTCAAATAAAATTATTATACTTTCTGTATTTCACATGGCCTGAATATAACATTTTGCATACACTAATATAATGTCAATGATTTCAAAATTAAAAAAGTTAGTTAAAAACGACATAGGCCATTGTTCACTCACAAAAAATAAAACTACATTTAAATAAATAAATATATTCCAATAACATATAAAGATCGAGATTTGGAAAAAAGAACTAATAAAAAAGAAATAAAGTAAAAAAAACTATGAAAAATTAGGACAGACTCTTTGTTATTTGCTAGGGCTTAAAGCAGAAGTTTCGTGGTCATTATATTCAGTATAGTATTATTAATTAATTAGGTAAACAATTTGTTTGAATAAAATGACAATCATATTTAAAACGAAATAAAATTACACATTAAAATTTAAGGCATTCGATAGTGTTCGTGGACGAAATTTAAACGTCTAAAACATAAAATGGATAATTAAAAAAAAAAGTTTTATCTCATTTGTTTTAGTGGGTGTTTATAGATACTGTTTACGAAAACAACAGCCGAAAACGGTATTATATTTTACTTCAGCTTTAATAATATCTGCACGCAGCGCGCTTTCTGCTCCAATTTCTAGGAAAATTCGCCGCTTGTTGGATCGGGGCACGCCTTTATCCTGTGCACACATCGTGTGACCCATTCTGAGTATACATATGTACTTAAACTTTAGAGCACAAATTAAGATTAAACTCCGAGGCTTCAATAGAGCGATTCGTATTTACACATAAGTGTTGATAAAAGTTTCCTGAGTATGCTAAACAAACAATGAACAATATTATGATCCAACATTGCCCGTTTTACAAAAATATCTGAGATTGGTAAGCTTGAACTTTATTTCACTCTGGCCGCAATTCAGCGGCATAGGTGGTACATTTTACAATAAAATATTATATACATAGATAAAATGACAAGAACAAGTATACTGCTAATAATGTATAAAATATAATTAAGTTGATATTAGTTAACATAAATTATATAAATAAAGTTAAGAAGTCGTAAAAAAAAGAACAGAATTTCAGCCACGGGACTTTAGAATATTCATAATTATGTGGCAGAAAATAGCTAGTTTTCTAAGGAAACCAGTTTTTTAGATTCAAATATCATTTAAAATGTATATATATTTGGCTTAGACTGACAATACTTGGGGAGAAATTATTTTCTCTCATCTTTGAAAAAAGGACAATTCTGTATATAATGAAATTCATTTTCTATTTTATTTGTTGTACACAGCAAACATATTCGATTATGTTATGGTATTCTTTTTCATTTTCGTGTCCCAATGGGAAAGTAATGATTTGAAAGGCATAAATATAACAACAACAGCCAATAATGTTTCTGTGAATTCGTTAAATATGTCTCGAACACTATACTAGATTTAAATAGTTTGTAACAAGATGCTTTGGGTGAATTAGAAATATTTTCGTTCCATGTTTGTAGAAATTGGTCCTGTAATCTTACACAAATCAGCTGCTTTAGCAAATGTACATCAAGTTACGTTGTAGCGTCCATATATGACTATATCCCACATAATCGAAAATAGATTTTATACAGTTTAACTATTTATGTTTACAAATGTCATTATTATAATCATTCAACAGAAACTTATATAATAACTGATAGTACATGCACATACTCGTGCGTTAAATATTTCGTCTAGTATATTCGATTCTGAAATCTCTTCCAGAGTGGAAGAGAGTCCTTATAGTTGTACGTGAGTGGAATTCAGTTTGGCCGTCTGGGCTGTTTTAATATAGATCAACATCCACTCTGATGATCCTGCTGTCTTAGATTTACGAAAGGGCACGCTGGGCAGTAAATTAATCGAAGAAGCCAGCAATGAATTCTATGTCGTAGTATTTTCTACTAGTTATTAAAAATTACCATTAGCGTTTGGGATTATGGGATTCTAGTGGACGGAGGGAATTTGTCAAGAACTTTTTAGGTTGCATGTGTTACATGTATGATACAATAACACATATTTTAGAAAAATAATATGATAATAAATTATCAAGCATTTAACTCTCCTCAAAGATATTTTGGTTGGATTAAGTCTTTCTGATCTTTACTATGGACTCTGGTTGTTACCACGGAGTAGCCAATCCTATGCATTATAACTAATCTCGTAAAATCTGTTTGTAGACACAATTATGTTACAACGAGTGTACCATTGATGAGTATGTAAGAAACATTAGTGTTATAGCAACTATATACAGCTGAAATAATGATGTAATAGTTCGTATGGTGATTAGAACATACAACTGACGTTGTTTGTAATGATTAGATCTTATAGTTTACCGATGTATAAAACTGATGACGCACAAAGGATTGAAGCAGTCAACTGTAAAATGCGAAATTGACGACAAATACATAATGACAGGAGCAGGTAACTCACTAAGTTAAGTACCAAACTGATGGTACTGTACACACAGGAGAAGACAACTTCATATTTGAAGTATTATACTGATGACGTTGTACGCAAGAACAGGAACAGATAACTCACTCTGTGAAATAGATGCGTTTGTTTTGATTGGCTATCTCCCATGCTTGGCTAAGTCCGCCCACTGCCATGGCGCCCTTTATCAACACAGCCAGCATGCCAGCGTACATCATCCCGATTTGAAAAGAATCCGTCCACAATACAGCCTTCATCCCACCCTAGAAAATACAGCACCACTGAATAATTACCATCCTCACAACGTCAGTGGTCACTCGAGTCCATGGTACCCCTGACAAAAAATAGTTCATAAAAACTCGGGTCGAGAAAACATTTTATGACTGGATGCTTCGTATCATGAGAAGATCACAATTCTGTTTTCAATGCATCGGCCTTCACCTTATCGTTGTAAATAATGAATCATGAAAGAGAAGGGGGAAAAGGACGGGAAAACAGCGGTTATCAGAAACGTCAGTTTCAAAGATAATAATAACAATGCAAAATAATGACAGTTGCCTTCTTTGTAAATAATTGTTACCAAAGAAGAATAGGCGTTTTATATTTAGTGATAGTTTCACCATAAAAAACCATCTTCACGAAGTGTTGGGTGTTTTCCACAGGAACATGACAACTGCCGATCTGGCTTATGAAATGAGCGACCTGATTGGATAATATTTTAAAGCTTGATATCACCAAAAATGTTTTCGTATAGATGCCGCAGTAAGCAGCCCGGGTTTTTATGAACTATATTTGTCAGGGGTCCCACAGACTCGAATGCTCTTTGACGTTGTGAGGATGAATAATTACAAAAATAGTTACATAATCATGTGTCCTGCTGCAACAACTGGCATATAAAAATAAATATTATTATACAGACACTTAATGATAGACTATTTTAAAATAATGTCTGAAGCAACGCTTTATTTTGGCTGATATACAAAGTACATTTCCATCAATGGGTCCGGACACATCCGCATTTCGCGAAATCCTGTCATTCCATGACGGCACATTTTCATGTTTTTGCCTAAACATCCCTCTTACTTCAAAATAATAACTCTGATTATGATGTGTGTTATCAGATGGTAGAATATGGTAGGATATGTCCATATAGCACTGGGTTTACGTTCAAGACCATGCAGCAGGTGATCTTCGCAATACTACCGTTTGCATTTCATGTGGGAATACAACTAGGACGTTTGAACTTTTGGAATCGCCGCGAAGAGCCGCGAAGGCTAGCATTTCAGACCTCCCACCACAAAATGAGTCACATTTCACCGTCTAGACATTTTGAAATGTTTACATCCCCAGAAAGTAAGACATGAGCTGTTTCTAATGATCCAAATTGTATGAAAATATCTAATTTGCTTATGCAGATAAGATGCGGTTACTCTCTATCGAGTGGAAAAACATGGGATGCAAGTTGGCTATCGGGCGATGTTCAACGTGGCAAAACATAAGGGTTGTTTCAAGTTCATAATTAACTCGCTTCTTGGTCAAAATTTACAAAAATATCACAGTTACATGTAGAAAAATTGATGTAGTTAGCTCATCAACAACAATCTGAAATTCGACAATTTTTGCTCTCCCCTGTCTCTTTTGACGCTAGATCAGATTTATCTCAGGTGACATCCTACCCATTTTGTGGTGGTCGGTCACATATAACTTTAAAATGGTAATATTGCCGTTTTGAAGGTGAATCATGAGTGAAAATCCTCATTTATTTACAAATATGTCTTAGGGACTCCATATAGGAAGGAACATAAGAATACATGTATTATATATATATAAATATATATATATAAATATACATGTATATACATGTTTGTGTGTGTGTGTGTGTATATATATATATATACTACTCAAAAGAAGTTAAGGGTCAAACATATTTTAGCATATAAATATAAGGTAACGAGGTAAAATTTAAAGTGATGATGAAAGGAAAATGCTGATCCCTTTTATTTCTAAAATTAGTATACATGGAAAGATACTCATGCAAAACACGTGCAAATGGTGCCTAAGGTGTCGCAATGGGTGTTTCGAGGCGTGTTGTCAGTTTACTTTGACTAAGTTTTTACTTCAAATCCATGAAAAGTAAATTTGGGTTAACTTAAAAAGGTTCTAAAGATAAGTGCAATTATTGCATGTCCCGTAATAACGTGATGTTTATGGTCCAAATGACAACACAAAGGGTTTTAACCCTATCTGGCTTAAAAAGGCATACTACAAAGATGATCAAAAATGTCATCCGTCCCTTAAATTCTTTTGAGTAGTATATATGTTTTGATCATATTTGTTGTTGTTGTTTAGCTTATGTCTGCAGATATAGGTTTTGCAAATCATAGCATACAAGTATGCACAGATAGAGAGATACACTTGTTTGTATTGAGTAACATGACTGCAGTGTTCTACTTACCAGTGTCGTATATATAGTACAGACTACACCCACTGAGATAACTGAACCCCACAGAGAAAATCCAGTCACTGAAACAAACAGAATACATAGCATAACTTGAAAAAAATATATACCCATAAACCTCTAGCGTAGACAGCATAAGGCAAACGAGGCGCTTGCCCCGTCTAGAATTTCCGAAGATTTAAATAAAAATCCCATGCTACTGATATTTATTATCCACATGGTTCAAGCTCCCAGCGTCTGGCTCTGCCTCGGCGTTTTTTCCCTCTGGCTACGTCCCAGTAAACACATTATATTGCATGCATTATCACTTCGCCTACAATCGGACAGCGCATATCAAAGATCCCTTGCTGCTTAAATAAAAGAGTAACCTATGTGGTAGTAACGGGTTTCTCGGGAGACCATGAATCACAAACACTGTGCGTTTGATACATAATAACCACTGATTAACCAATAGTATGCTGGGATGTTATTAAATAAACAATCCTTTATTTCACTAGAGTCAAGCATGTCTTTATAAACCACTGTATAAATTGAATGAAAATTCATTTTACGCAGGCGGGTTTATAAACAGGTTGAAATGTTTGCATTCATATTGCAAGCTGGGGCGTAGCCAGAGAGGGAAACATCCGACACAAACCCAAACGCAGGGATCTTGAACGATGCGGATAACAAATATCAGTACCATGGAGGGAAAATAAAACAAATCTGCAGAAATTCCAGAGGAGGCAAGCGCCTCGTCTGCCTGATGCAGGCTACGCTAGAGGCATGTATGAAGATGCACACATAATGTGGTTCTTATAGACGAAAGCCGTGTTAAGTTTGGCAAGTATTATCATTTATGAAGCCAGTTCAGCTTGCACTGAAAGAGACAATAGCAATAATAGTTGTTCTCACTAAAATAACCATTATGGTACTATTATCATGACTTATAATTGCATCACACTATTAACGCAAGTTCTATTAAACGTTATTGATATTTCTATTCGGCTCTAATGTACAAAGATACGATTTCAGGGCCGAATAGTTTTGATTACAAGCAATATATAGGTGATTTGTGAAACCATCAAATGCTAGTACCGAGAACCAGTTTTAGTGTTTGTTTTGTTTAACGACAGCACTTGAATACATTGAATTATCAATAATCGACTGTTGGGAATTTTGACACATAGTCAACTGTGAATTAAATAAATACAACAAACAAACCTTACCTGCATTGAGAGCTAGAGATGGTGCATATAAAACAATGGCCATGTAAAGCATCTGAAAATA
>JAULBS010074228.1:0-20689 GCA_032355785.1 Symmetromphalus regularis | reverse complement strand
GTAATCGTCATGTATGACTATACCTGCACCGATTGTTTCGTTTTCATTTGAAGAAAACACACACACACACACACACACACACACACACACACACACACACACATATATATATATATATATACAAAGTGGTCTTTAAAGTAGATTAGAATTTTAATGGACATACTTGATAGTCAACTACAATTAAATCTGTTTTAAGCAGCCACCGAATGTGGATAGGTTAAATTACACTAAATTAGCTGATACGGTAACATATAAAATTAACCCTTAAGACAGGTGTCTGCTTAATACATGATGTAGCATGTGCATGTTATTATTGTTAAGCGTATACTACAATTGCTGTGTATAATTTGACAAATTTAGTAAATCACTTTTTAAGTGTATAACACTTTCATGAACAGTGTCGACCAATACACAGAAAAACACTAACTAATGTGCTACGCGACGCTATGATTTATACATGCATGTTGAAACATCCCATTTGTACTTTATTATCAAGATATAATTATATTTTCTTTTCATTACGTGATCCTTATAACAAATATTGAGTTGTATGTCCCCTTATATGTAGCCACAGTTTATGTTTTCACATTTTATATAAAACATTTTAACACATTAGGGTCTTGAAACAAAAGCACTTCTATCTCCATTGTCCATTATTCTTTAAAGTGAGCTTCAGAATAGGCAAGCCGACACAAAGAATTGTTTTGAAGCCCTAGTCGTATTAACAGTTATTTGGTTTATCTAGTCCTTGACACAAAGAACAGCAATGACAGTAATTTCAGTAATTAATGTATGACTTGATTTTTCAAGACAAAAACAAAGACACTGTAAAGGAAGAGAACGGATGCTTTCAAATGTTTGCCATTTTAATCATTAATGTTCTTCGTTAAGAATAGTCCCGATTGTTCCATTTCATACATGAACAGGTTGTGTTTTGTGCAAATTGGTCTCAAATATGTTATGCTTTTGGTGACAGATTTGCAGTGCACTTTATGGGATCTGCTTTTGAAAAAGGAAACAGCGGGCATCATGGCCCTATTGCCCTAAGACCAATTACCGACTGTGGCATTTAGTGATGCACATTTCAATTGGACATGCAGAAGACTCAGCAACTCCACTAGACCGTACGGTTCCCAGGGACCGACTGAGTGACATTCTTAAATAAGACACAAAATTATTCATTTAACAGCAATTTTCCTTCCCTGACATCTGTTGTAATTTATGACATCTTGTTGATAATTATATGTCTCGAGCAAAATTGCTCTCTCCTTTTTCAGCCATCACGCCAAAGCCTTCTTATATTTCTTTCTTTGCTGTGAATACTCTTTCGACTTTCCTTTGAAAACGTCGATGACTTGTCAACATGGAGGACACGGGGGCTTTGTAGACAAAAATGACTTTGTCACCATCGGGAGAATGTATGTACCATAGAATTAGTAGGATATGTGGGAAGGTGCCAGAGATAGACAAAGCTATTTGGAATTGTCAGAGTAGGGTAGACACAAAAGTTTAGCAGATGAGTGGCAAAGGATAGAGGAAGCTATAGAGGTGTATATATTTATCTGTTGTTATTGCTGACACTTTGTAATAAAAGCAACCGCTAACAAGGACAAACTGTATTTTGCTGAGTGCAGTTGGGTTGCTATTCATGTTTTGATTTGAATTTTTTTAGAAACTTCAGATTTTTAGATGTAAAATATATGTGGGGTAGCCAAACAATATTATATATACGAACCTGTATGTACACGGTTTTAAAAAATATTAAAATTAGTAATGACAATTATTATTTAGTGAAGACAGTGATGATTTTTGTCTATAATTTTATCTCTTGGTCTCCGGTTAGAGCAAGAATACGATATTAAACAAAATAAGTATTTTTCTCGTTTTGAATATAATCACAAATATTAAGTCTAAATATATGTATACGTGTAAATGCATCCTTATAAAATACAAATAATTTGTATTGTAGAATGATGGACATTTTATTCTTTGGTAATATGTTTATCAGTTTTGAGGCTACCTATACGTTTTCATTCATTGGCTACTAGAAATAGTTGATGCTACCATTAACTATTTATTTTAACAATATAATATTTGAATAAATATTTCCTCAAACATAGCAAATTTTCATTAGAAGGTCTTGAGATTTAACCTTTTCATAATAAACATTATTACTTATGGTGTATATTTATGAATAATATTACACCATACGGGTATTACTTCCTGTCAATGTTTATCATTGAATTAATTTATTTATAAATAATTTATTTTTATACTAAAATTTAAAAAAAAGCAAAGTATAACAGGGCCCGCGAAGTGAAAGTGTGTGTGGGGAGTGGGGGCGTGTAGTTGAGGGGGTGGAGTGGGCGAATCATGACAATCAGCCAACGTGTTAACTATTGGACTCGAGACCCCCCTCATACTCCACAATCTCCCTGGATTTCGGCCACTTTATTTTGTCACGGAGTCTGAAAATATTTTTATTCAGCCAAAAAAAATGTTTAGTTATTTTTTATTAGTTGTCCCATACAAAGGCGGGAGCATGACACCCCACTCCCCGCCTCCCACTCCCCGCCTCCCACTCTCCGCCTCCCACTCCATGCTCCGCGGCGCCTGTTTAAAGATGTCTTCATTCTCCAAATTATAATCCAACTATACTATCAAAAACCGTGATATGTGCTGTCATACTTATGAAACAACCTCTGATCTCTGGTAACATTTTTTTCCTGTACTATGTATAATCTAAACAAAACCATTAACATAGTCAAAACCGTATTTCTTTATAAGTAAAATGCATTAGGTGTTCGCGAAAAGTAAGCTATCTTGGCGTTGATTATGGCAACGTTTTTTTTTTTCACCTTCGGGTTTCTCCTCTGTTGTATGCTTCAACACAAAACACTAAAGATCGTACAGCGCACTCAATAGCAGATGTTTTCACAATGTATCTGAGTGTCATTAAAGGTTCATTTATATTATTTCATAACGTTTTAGACAGCTAATCATGCAGCACACTTCAACTTCATTGAGGTGTCTCCTGCCACCAAAACCACGAACAAACTCTTCTTCGTAACCACAAAAAATAGTCATCCTTGTAAATCGTACTCGAAAGATGTGTACCCCAGGAACCATGTAATTGGCGGCTTAAAAATTCTATTAGGAATGTCGACGTTTTGATGGTGCTCCTGCTGAGTGGGCGGAAAAGCCAGCAGGGATTGAAGCAAAAGGCTTCTGTGGAAAAATACCCGTTGACACCGTGACCACTTATCCACGCTGGGACGTCCTCAATAACACATTAGTTATGGACGAACACGTTGAAAGATTGAAAAAATATATATTTCTTAGCGTGCCTTATTTTATCTGTACAACTATACTAAAGATATTTAACGTTCATTTAATTCCAAAAAAGTAAAGTTTGTTTTATTTAACGACGCCTCTAGAGCACATTGATTTCTATCTTATCATCGGTTATTGGACGTCAATAACATGGTCATTCTGACATTTATTTAGAGGAAACCTGTTGCCGACATAGTTTCTTCACCGTTGTGGCTGATTATTGAGTACTTGAAAACGCCCCTAGTGCTCTGTCATATTCAGAGATACGTTTGTAATAACGATAACACGTTTGTCGTTCATATTGTATAACTTTTTAAAATGATTATAATTTTGATTGGAATACTAGTTATTTTCTACAAATATATCAATAAATGAAATGATGGTTCTGTTATAAGAAAAATTAATTTTAAACGCGTACTCCCACTGAACTTTGACCTAATTAATTTCCAAACACAAAATTAATTTCCAATATAAACATTTGATTTGTCAATAGAAATACTTCATTCAACTACTTACATAACCACCGTATCTTGCTTACTAACAATATTTTAAAAATAATAATGAATTATGCTCACGAACAAATAAATCGAAAAAAAAAACTTTTTTTCCGTTGAAGGTGTGATGTGTACATTTTGCGTCACGTGACGGGTATTCCCCCGTTAGCCGTTATTTTAAAACTTTTGAATATTTTGCAGCAGCAAAAACATTTCCTACCAATTTATTTCACCCCACGAGGAGTTTCCATCTAGAAATTAAAAAAATTTAAAGTTAAAAAAATCGATCGACGACTTGGAATTCCCTATACCATGGTTCAGTTAAAATATCTTGCGTGATATGAAAACGAGATAAGTATAACAAATGCATGTAAGTTTCATTCGTAATCAATATTTAGACCACAAAGCCTCTTAAATTACGTGAGACTATGCCTTTAATAGTGTAATAATAATAATGATGAATACAGTGAAATGATTTTGAATCTATTAACGTTTTTTCTTCTTCATGTTTTAAACAGATCGATCCTACTCAGTGGACCCATTTGCAGTTTGGACTATTTTCCGTTCCAACCAGGGGTTCACAACTGGTATGTGCTTTCCTGTCTGTGGCACGGTGCATATAAAAGACCCCTTGTTGCTTATCGGAAAGCGTAGCCATTGTGGCGGCAGTGGGTTTCCTCTAAAGAAATATATCAGAATGACCATATGATTGACGTCCAATAGCCGATGATAAGATAAAAATCAATGTGCTCTAGAGGCGTCGTTAAATAAAAACAAACTTTTTCATATTTTAAAAGCGTGAAACTGCTGAATTTATATGTTATGTACAGGTGTCTGTTAGAGCTGGGTTAATTGTAACAGTTTTATTTACGAGTTTGAAAAAGTAGTTTATTTCAATACCAATCACATTAGGATTCCAATCTCAGTATTTGTGACCCATGGTCCACATACAAAAATCGCTACTACCACAGCAAGGTGTCTTTTATATGTAATCAGGACAGAACCTATCACGGCTTTTGGTACACACATTGTGGCTATGCTATGGATATGCTTTTGTACGCAGTTATACTTCTCTGCCATAGCGATACGATCTTGAAAGCAATTTTAACATTTGTGAGGTGGGTGGATAGGTGGTGGTGTCACTAAGAACATATCTATTTTAGCATTATTCTTGAAACTAAAAGTTTCGACGTGACAACATGAAGTACCTCTAATACTGACACTCCATCAGATAAGCAGTGACAAACAGTGTCACGGTGAGAAAAACGGGATTTATAAGAATAATGGTAATGCTGCTAACAAAGTTGAGTCCCAGTGCAAATGTGTGTTTTTTTCGTCACGTCCTGGTGACTAAGTCAGCATGGGTTGGGGCTTCTCTGTGGGTAGGCGATCGGGTGGAACCGTTCCATCTGGCTTAGGTCAGATCCGGACGTTTTGCTACTTTTTCTGACACTTTGACACTATCAGAAATACCAGGAAAAAGTATTTTGAAGAAATGTTGGTGAAATTTATAAAGTATAGTTTGTTAAACTTTATAGACTTTTTACTTTTTTTATTTCGAAAAAAAAACAACATAATCTACAGTTATAGCAAAATGATAGATTGTTCAGTAATAAATTTATGTAAATACAGATTTTATTATATTTCACATACTAGTATATCTTACATGGCCAGTATAGCATCCAATTATCGAACAAAGCTTTCGTACTATAGCATCAAGAAAACATCCAATGTATAGGTCTAACTATTAAAGATGTTCGAGCCAAATACATAGATGGATGAATGGATGGATGGATGGATGGATTTGGGTGGATTGATGGACTATTCTGATTACCACTGAAAATTACTTATCATTTTTTTATGTTCAGTAAAATCTACATTAAGCAACCTCCCAAAGAAATAACAAAAATTGCCTCTTTAAATAGGTATCTCCTTAACATAAGCAATTTTGTACCAGATAAATGATTTGATGGAACTGAAAGCAGAATCTTTAAAAAGTGTCTGTTCCAACGAGGTTGACTGTATAATGTATTTTATCGTACGTATTGTGTGTATTAGAATCCTATTTAGACAGTTTAATTGTACCTGGATTAACTTTTGATTGACTCTTGTCAACCACCCTGTACATATGAGATCACTAAGTACATATTAGCAGTACACAAATTCTTTTGATATATTTCAACGTTTTAAAACCTGAGGCATACATTTTTATTCCCATGCTCCTGAAAAAAATATTATGTTGACAAAAATAGCTATAAAGAATAGAAATGTGTCTGAACTTAATTTATTTTTATGTTGGGATTTATCATTGGGGATATTGCCCGTTTAGTTCTTTATATACTCAACCAAAAATGAATATGTGCATGTTGAAATATTTTTGTTTCATGGGGTGGTCACAGTAATGGTCCAATGAAAGCAAACACGTGCGTAACTTGTGATATGACTGCACACACACACACACACACACACACACACACGCACACACGCACACGCACGTACGTACGCACACACCTCCTAAATGATGTGGTTATCTAATTCTATAATTTCTGCCATGAATGTCGTCTGGTTTATAAAATAAATGACTTGATTTACATGCATACTTTCACTTTTTGGTTGAGTAAAATTATTATATAGAGTCCTTACAGATAACTTACCGTATAAATTATATATATAGTCATCAAGATAATATAAGAAGCATTTGTATCATGAAACACCCTTCATCACACCAAATATAAATCATTATATTATGGAAGACGTAAAAATATCTCGTTTGAATTAATTTCGAATTTTAGCAGTAATGTGAAATTCTAAACATGCTATCATTTTATATTTTAATCACCATTTATTTGTCATTTTTTCTGTTTCAACACTAACACGAAATATATAACAATCCAAAAGCGTTGGAGGTAAAATTTACTAGACATATACGATTTTATGTACTGTGTAAACGCAGCCATTTCCAATTAAATAACTGACGATAACATTCAAGTCATACAATCAATTTTAGTCTTTTTTCTTTTCTCTCTTTGACTTATCCAATTATAGTATTTTTTACATCGCGTTTACAAGATTGAAAAATTAATACATTTTAAAAGCTTTTTACATTCCACAAATGTGCAATGTATATCATTTTTCTCCTTAGAGAGTGATATAAATTCTGCATGCATAATTAACGACGTTTCGCTGTTAGGTTGTCTATAGCTGTCTGGCGAAGATGTCCCCAGGTAAACGAGAAAAGGTCAGACTACAGGTTATTAAATGGACGATTATTGATCCTTCTACTCCTCCTACTCTTTTCACCTACTATTTTATTGACACAGAACATATTTTTCATATTAAGTTGAAATAACACTTCAAAAGAGAAATATATGTTGAAATAATATAAACCGCCCAAAATAGTGAATTTCAAAAAATTAGTTAATATTTAATTAAGTTTAATGTTTTATTGTTGAAATATTTTAATATACTCTGTATACACGCACTCTAACACACGCATTTACGCACACGTCTACTATTTAGCTCTGTCGACATTGAATTATATATATTATTGTTGAAAGATTTTAATATGTATGTGTATGCACTAACACTAAATCACACACACGCAGGCACACAGACATACACACATATACACACACACACAGACACACACACACACGCACACATTCTCTCTTTCTCTCACACACATGCATACACAAGCACGCACGCACACACACATACACACAAGTTTACAATTTAACTCCATCGACATTGAATTATATATATTTTATTGTTGAAAGATTTTAATACACTATGTATACACGCACATACATGCATATACACACACACGTCTGCTCTCTCTCTCTATATATATATATCTCTCACACACACACACACACACATACACACACACACACATACACACACACAGACAGACACACACACACGTTTACTATTTAGCTCTATCGTCATTGAATTATATATATTGCGTAAGAAAACATCGGCCAATGACAAGATTTCTTTTCTGACAAGCATTGCGATTATGTTAAAAAACGGGAACAATTATGTAACTGTCAAGTTATGATAATAAAATACAGCTGGATATCAGGATTAAATCTTTTATTTCGATGTTTTTCCATTTGTAGCTTATGCTGCATTGGCATGGGATTGAAACCTCGTGCATTGGCTTTCAGTCATCTGATCTCAATCCTAAACAAGTATGGGATGAACTCAGTGCATGTTTATTTGCAATCTAAGGACACTACTGAAATTCTGAAAGATCATTGTCACTCTCCAGAAGAAGACACACTGATTAGCTATGGTGAAGAAAGGCTCTCATTTTAAGCACACTGTATGAACTAGACCCCACACTGTTCACTGCACCTAAACATGACGTGTGTCTACAACATAATAATCTTCTTCTTTGTTCTCTTTTGTGTGTCATATTTATTATATCTAAATAGTTGCACTATCAGAGCATAATGTATTTTATATACGTATGCATTTTGGAATAGGTCAATGCGTATTTCTGATTTTGTTCAGTATACCAGTGCATATATCACTTAGTGGACATTCCTGATGTAATTTATTACATATGTATTTGGTCTATAATTTAAATCTCCATATTAGTTTACAAAATAAAAAACTACACCCGAAATCACTATAAATATTAGAAGAAAAAAAGGAAAACAATATTTTTTAAAATAATAATAAAGAGATAAAATTGGTAGATATTTTTCCTCTTTAAAGTCTTTGCCTTGTAGACGATTACTCCTCTGAGAAACTGAGAAATTCAACATGAAAGACCAGACAACATGATATCAACTCAACTGTCCAACACTCATTCCACTGGACTACGTTCTTAGAATCGAAGGTCCAATTTAGTGAAAATAAAATACTCATATCCTTTATGTTATCTAAAAGAAAATTCGAATAATTTGCTTTTCTCATCCCAATAACCTTTTTTTCCTTTTCCACATCACGTCACTCCCTCAAAGCATGGATTCATTTGTTGCAAGTAAAGTAAAGTAAAATTTGTTTTATTTAACGATGGCTCTAGAGCACATTGATTTTTATCTTATCATCGGCTATTGGACGTCATACATATGGTCATTCTGACATATGCCTTTAAAGGAAACCCACTACCGCCAAAAGGGATCTTTTATATGCACTGTCCCACAGACAGGACAGCACATACCACAGCTTTTGATAAACCTGTTGTGGACCACTGGTTGGAACGGAAAATAGCATTTGTTGAAAGAGTCCAGTGCATAAAATAAGCCAACCTTTTGCTGGTTGTGCAGTAACAGATACAAGAGAAGATGATGTTTATACGTCATTTATTTAATGCCCACTAACTACAACAACCAATCCATCCTTTACAACTGACATATCAACTGGCAAAAGAACCATCACAGATGACCACGTCTGCAATTCCACGAACATCCATACATTACCCGCTTATTAAAAACCACAATAACCAAATCCTTATCTTTGCCATGCCCTACTTAATTGACTTTTAAACCATCAAGGGCGACCACTCACTCATGTACTGTTCATTTTCTGGATCGTCTACGTAATCTGCTTCCACAAGGTGCGGGTCGCCATTATGTCACGGACAATACACGTTCATCATGTCGTTATAAGTATGAATCTAATGGACGAGGTAGTGGGTGACATGTGACAAACCTTCTCTATATCCTCTGCCAGAAAGATTTGTTCCATCAAGCCCGACACGAGATTCCATGTATATATCCACTCACACCACAGTGAGTGACCTTGTATGGACATCATCTCTGTCAGACCTTATTAAATTCCTTAGAATGATAAACTTAAGGGTCATCCATTTTTTTCATAATTTTCAAAATGTACTTTGTGGGTTGAGGGAGTTAAAGGGACATGTACGCTTTTCAAAATAATTAAAAATGACGATAATACTATTTCGGTATCATCATTGTTTTCCTTTTAAGTTGTACTCTTTTCTTGGGATGGGGGAGAGAGGGTCTGAAAAAAGAGTATGTTTTGTACGCTTGTAAAAATGATGAAACAACTGAATGACTCCTTACGTTTATTTGTAATCGTTCTTTAAATTGTGTAAGCTCTTGTTATTATCGCTGTCCAATCATAATTTCTAGAAAATAACAAACATTTGTTTAAATTTTGTAGGCTCTTGTAATTATCGCTGTCCAATCATAATTTCTATAAAATAACAAACATTTGTTTAATATGAGTTTTATCGTCCATCTTTAGATTTAATAAGCTTCCGCGGAAATCGTGCCATCCACTCTCAGTGGGTTCTTTAGGATAAACTTTTATAATTTATATACATCTCAGCAAAGGTTAAGTATCACCTGATTCAAATTGAAATAGCAATTGAATTTTTTTCAAACACATCATCATCATCATATATATATCTTGGTATTACAATATATTAATTACTATGTTAATTAATTCTAGTTTCACATGAACAATACATTGACACTGATTCGCTGGTACATGGTGTCATAACATTTTCGAAATGTCTTAAAGCGTAAATGCACAAACTGCTTTGCGAATGTTTCGTCGTTTGATTACCCTTATTTAATGATCCTAATTCGATGGGCAGACTCATAGTTATGTTATTTAACTGCTAAACTAATCATAATATGCACTATTTTAATGCAATGAACCTGGAACTAGCCGTCAAACGGCATACATGTATGTCAATATTGACCAACCATAGCATTGTGCACATGTAGAAAACATTACATCGAGTGCATGTGTACATCGATTTTGCAAATGCATTAGTTATCCATGAAGTTAAGACTGGCATTATGTTGTATGTGGGCGAAAGATTATGGGAGTGTTTAGCATTTTAATACTTGCATGCTACAAATCCTATAAGGAAGTGATAATTAACTAATACAATTAGTGCGTCTACACCAAGAAAAACACTGACATTTCATTCACAATTATATAACCCAATTTCTGGATTCGTTTTAAGCATCTTTAGATCATGAATAGAGTCTAAGTTACCTTGTGTTTATTTAAATTCGTATGTTAGATACTGCATTACAAAGTTAAATAATTAATTATGAAGGGCACATATGGCTTAAAAATATCACCTTTTCAAAATCCCTTATTTCTGTTAGTTTGGTTTGGTCTTTTAAAAATATCACCTTTTCAAAATTGGTCTTTTATTTTTGTTCTATGGGAAAATATAAAAGATCCCTTGAAGCTACTAAGAAAGAGTAGTCTATGTGGCAGAAACGGGTTGCAAAACAACATACACAGCAAAAATAGCCACATATGTTTCACATATGAATGAGCGACATATGTTTCACATATGTTAAACATATGTTTCACATACGTTTCTCGAACATACTTTTAACAGAACGCGTGTTTAACGTACGTTTTACATATATGAGTATTTATGTGGTTTCTTTCCCTGGTAATCAATAAGGTGTTCTTAGCAAATGTTCTTAACAATGACAAAACAGTCGTCTAAAATAATTAGAAAAGTGGCCTCTGTATGATTTTAGGTGTACTTGATTCAGAAATGTATAATGGATATTTTAAAAATCTAATTATATGTACCTTCCTCAGCAACCAAGATGGTGTCCATAGCAACAGTGAAACTTATAAATATTTGCTTAAGCCCTTTCCATGTTATTGTGTATGTCATTAACGTATGTTTAACATTTATATGAAAAACACTTTTATGTTTAACGTACAGTTTTTTTAAAAGTACATTAAACATACCTCCGCCTATTTACATGAAAAAAATTACGTTCATGAACGTACGTTAAACATATGTGGCTATTTTTACTGTGTATGTCTGACACATAATGGTCACTGAATAAACGGAGCAATCACTGGGTTGGAGGCCAGTATCGAGATTAAAAATCTCATACCTTGACTAAGATTTGACCCCAGTACCTACCAGCAGTGAAATATTGTGTGAAATACAGTGATAATGACAATCATTTTATATTATTGAAATTAAGTTATCATTAAAATATACATACAGTATTTTCTAGATGACTTATCACGTTTTGTAATTAATGAATTATACTAAATACCTTTTGGTAAGAATTTATTACTTATTCGAAAAACATAAAATGTCAATATTTTTGTTATAACAAATATAATGTGTTCTCAAGACTATGAAAAGATATATTTCCGTGTATCTAATTTATAATAAAACAAGCCTTTAGAAGGAATGTACAAATAATAAATAGTTTTAATCAATGGCAGTTGTTTTGAAGATTTATATGCGACATTATGCTTTAAACTACTTCAAGGTTGTAGACAAGGCGATCCTCTCTCACCGTACATATTTATTATCTGTGCGGAAATACTTTCAATTCTAGTTCGAAATTAATAACTCTTATAAATATACGTAACCCAAACTTGACACAAAGCATAATTTATTGTTTATAGTGTATTATGATACAGCTATTTAACAGCTACATATAAATTATAACAACTTAAAAAGAACTATTCGTATGTATGTTAAATAATTCATTACAAAGGGAAAATCATTAATTATGAAGCGTACATATGTTTTTAAAATATCACCTTTTCAAAATGCATTATTTTTGTTAAGTTCGGTTCGGTTTTTATTTTTGTTTAGTTCGTTTCGGTTTTTATTTTTGTTTATTATTATCATTAATATGTTTTTGTGGTCCACAACTGGTCTGTGGAAAACATATACTTTTTAATATTTTACTTATTATAACTTCAAAAATACAGTAGGTCAGAAGTATACCTAGTGAATTTTGTTAACAAAAGCAATAATTTACAAAACAGTTGATTATAATCTTAGATCACCTCTTTGTTAACTATCAAATAGTTATTTCTCATTTTCTTCAAGTTATGGCTTTGTTGTTTCTGGCGTCGTTAAAAGTACCTGGAATACTGTTTTTGACATACAGTTTACTGTTGTTATCTTTATACCATATGTTACATTAGCTGTTTTTTATTGTTCTAGTACATGCATTTTCATTGTATTTAATTACAGACTATACTCAACTCAATGCACAAGTATCAGCCTAGATTTCACCTCGTACGAACGGATGACATTCTCAAGTTGCCTTACAGTGCGTTTCGTTCGTACGTCTTCAAAGAAACGGAGTTTATCGCTGTCACGGCGTATCAAAACGAGAAGGTATTCTATACGTGCTATCGTTATATCATCATGTATATCTACCGACAAGATATGACGACATGATAAACATCTATCTATTTCGTCATCGATAGTTTAAAATCACGTGATTATAACAGTGCAATAAACTTGATATAAATTACTTCAAAAACAAGTGAATTGACGTTAAGACGATGTATGCATACGAAAAGGGGAATGTTCATGAGCATCCGATACTTCCAGTTATTCTAGTGAAATTGTAAATAATAATAATAATATATAAAGAAAAAAATCGTGAGAGTAAATTTTAATTAGACAGTATATAATAATAATAATAAAGAAATAGAGAAAGAAAAAAAGAAGGAAAACAATTCGTTACTGTAAATTATAATGAGACAGTAAATTATGATTATATCAATCGCTTCTCTTGCATTCAGATTTAACCATATAATTTAAATTTAATATGATTAAAGACAGTAAATATATAACTTAAGTCGTGTTAATTTTTTTTACGGTTTTTATTTTAGAAAATTTTAAACTTTTAATCACGATTACAGACGGATTACTACAGAATCATATTAATACACGCGTACTAATACACGCGCGCATTAATACACTTGCACATTTCTATTGATTATGATCTTATATTTACACCATGACATTTTAATAACAATGTCTTTCCTGGCGCCGTTATATCAAACAATATATAAAAATATATATAAAAGAAACGGATGTTTATTCTCTATGATTATGTAACGTGCTACATGCGCAAATAAGCAACCGTTGTGTGATTCGTTACACATGCGTGAAATTTAAATCTTGACTCCGAGGATATTTGACGACTAATTTAAAACAAGTAATGTGTGACTGCA
The DNA here is from genome assembly GCA_032355785.1 of Symmetromphalus regularis. Taxonomy (NCBI): domain Eukaryota; kingdom Metazoa; phylum Mollusca; class Gastropoda; order Neomphalida; family Neomphalidae; genus Symmetromphalus; species Symmetromphalus regularis. The sequence continues at coordinate 6,890 of JAULBS010074228.1, read as the reverse complement.
TGTCAATTTTATAATGAAAGGATTCTTGATGAATGCACCTGATACAGATGACGCTCTTGCAATTATAGTCAATACAGGTTTATGAGTGATGCGAGAGAGTCGTTTGGAGTGAGAAACATCCGTCGCGTATTATACGGTTGTTAGATCTAAATGTTAATCTAATGCCATGTCGGTCACATGTATTGTGCTTCTATTGGCTTTTCAAAAATCGAAAACAAAATCATTGATTAGACTATACTTATTCTCAGCTTATTTGAAGTAAAATTTAGGACATTAAAATGTCTTTCGTTCTGAGTGGGGTGTAGCTAAATGGAACATATCCTCGCTTAGGAGCAGTGGATCGCTAGATCGATCCTCTTCGGTGGATTCATTTACATAATAATTATTTGTCTCTTGCAGTCAGTAGTTCACAACGGGTAATTATATGAACTGCTAAAGATGACGCTCGATATTAAAAGAAAAGGGTAGCTCTATATTGCGGTAGCGTGTTTATTCTGTAGACCATGCACTGAACGAATAAATCTGACATATAAAAGTCGCTAATTAAACAATATTATTAACAAACATTCCTTTATTTAATATGCTAAATATTCTCTTTCGATAATGGATTTATTTCTATTTAGATATGCATGCTATCTTCTGTTTTAGTATAACACTATTGGTATCGCTAAAGTATAAATTTTCAGATGTTATACCCTGTATTTTAGAGGGAGTAAAAACAATATTACTTCACGTTTTATGTCTGTATTTTATGGAAGTTATTGAAAATCAAGAAAGTAATAATCTTATAATGTGACATATATCGTTCAAAATAATTAAAGAAACATTTTTAAATTGTTATTTTTTATTTAATTATAAACAGATATCTTGAAAATTTGGTAAATAAAATCATTCAAAATTAGTGCATTGTGTAACATTGAAAAGAATCAATGGATGGCGTTATCACAAAATAAAACGTCCCAACACAAGATTCAGAAAAGAACTTAATAATATGATTATATAAAACAACTTTGTGAAAAACACTTTAAAACTAATTATCACCAGTTTGACCGATTATTGAAATTTGTTAAAAAAAAAGATACAAATAAATACTATAAGAAGACAAATTCAACAACCATAAGTAAATTTCAACAAATTAAAATGAATTGGCAAAGGATATTTTTCTCATCTCCGCCAACGCTGCTTTGAAATTAATTGTAATATTTAAATAATTTTATTTTTTGGTTATTAAATTAAATTAAATTAATTAATTTTATTTTATCGGTACAAGCAAATCGAATGAGCATCATTGCGTTCAGGACAGACTAGCTTTCGCGGTCGCTACTTAACAATTTCACTGGTTCCAAACATATTCATTAGCTTTACCATGAAGCGTAAAAACTAGTCTAGCTAGCAATTTCGTGCTGAACGCAGACGAGGTTCTATACTCCTTTTCCCCTAAGTACAAACAATTACAAACAACCATGGGCTCTTATATAATGAGGTGAAATGTAATTAATTAGATTTATATATAAAGGTTTGAGTGTAAATTCATTAGAAATATAATAATATATTCTACAGTTATTAATTCTTTTAAATATTAATAGTGTAGCTTTGAAAGTTAACTTATTTTCTAATGCATTATTCTCGATGTGAAGTAATTATTTAAAGTCTTCGGATATATATTTAACTAACTAGTAATATAAATGTATATGCGTATATAAGACTTCATTATCCCCAACTTTTCTGTATAATATTATGTCTGGTGTTTGAGATATTTTGAGTACAGTACGTAGAAGGTGATCAATATATAATTATATTAAAGGTTAAAATAAATATACCAACTGGTGAAATTTGACCACAGAAAAATAGCAACAGTTTGAAACAGGTCGACTGTAATATTATTGATTGTTTGAATCTTTTAATAATTCCTGATTCTGTTTCAGATAACACAACTCAAAATAGACCACAATCCTTTTGCTAAAGGATTCCGAGATACAGGTGGAGGCAAACGAGAAAAGAAGTAAGTTTAATAAAATTTCCTAAGTTTAGGTCTATTCAAATAGATGCATTTCTCCAACCGCTTTGTTATTTGTAAAACATTAACAAAACATCGCACTCACTAAACCAACATGCTATTTTCAAACACCTTCGTCTGGATTTGCCTGCAATATATTTCACAACATTCCATTGGAGAGCTGTAATATTATGAGAAAGACATCGTTGTTGGAGATATTTTGAAGTTGATTTTGTTAAATTGAATTTTTTTTTTTACAATTTTTTTTAATTTACGGTCTAAATAATTAAGGTACCAGAGACTACGTGTTGAAATTACCAAATGTTTGACATCCAGTAGCCGATGATTAATAAATCAATGTTGTAATGGTGTCGTTAAACAACGAAAGAAAAATGTAATGATTTTCTTATTTGAGATTATAGCAAGCTTTTCCTATTTCATTTTCATTTGCATTACTTTAGACATTATCTATTGTTGTAAATTATTTAAATCCAATTACTAGTACATGTATTTTTAAAAGTCAGGCCTTGTGTAACTGTGATAGATGTGTGTTTTTTTTACACCTAACTCATCTCTCACACAATAATGCGTTCCCTTATAATTCTGAAATATTTAAATCATTGATATAGTTTAATGTTTCACTTCTGAACCTTTGCAATACCCTCTGATGGATTGGCCAATCTATATAATTCCTTATGAGCAGTTTTAATTATCCGCATATGTTAAACATTTAGAAAAGGCTGTGTGGACACATTATTCTGCAGATTCCCAAGGAACAAAAACATATTTTAGTTTTATACATAGAAACTACTAAAAGAGGTGTCATGTGATACCATTTATATTACAATAAATGTTTTAAATCGTACGTCACGAACAAAAACGAAAATACACGAGTTGCAAAATAAACCGTATCATAAGGGAACTCTTTTAGTATTCCTTTTATTAAACATAATATATGTTTAAAAATCCGTAAATTCAATCATTGTTGCAGTTTTAATTCCAAAGGAACTTAATGGGAAAAAGATATGCCACCATAATTCTGAATCCAACCGGTTTTAGGTATATATTTTTACGCAATAACTATTTTTCAACAGATGGTTATCAAAATAATTTACATAATTATATCTTAATGCAATTATGTTATATTCTCCCATTGGAAATGTCGATCAATCAGTTTGCTAACAATGACTACAGTGTTTGGACTCATGTCCCATGCATATGGTACATGATCTGAGAGAAATAAAGACATGCAATTCTACGTTACACGTGTTACACTTCAGCCTTACTTTTTCTGGCACAGTAATAAAATAAAGACCTCGATTTTTAATGTTTTAATTAGCGATAATCCTATCTTATTACTCTGCAATTCCAGAATGTGGTCCATGACTAGTATAATAAAAGCCATGGTATGTGCTGTCACATATGTGGGAAAGTGCTTATAAAACCATCCTTGGTTACTAATAAGAAAGAGTAGCCTACGTTGCTATAGCAGGTTTCTTATGAAGACTATGTATTACAAACATGGCATGTTTAACACCTAACAGCTGCTGAATAAACAAAGTGCTGAGAGTAGTTAAAGAAGCAGTCTTTTATTCTGTATGTGTGCACTTGAAATTAGCTAAGATTGACGTTACATTTAATTGATGCCCATTGTTTTACTAGGAGGCTGGCGATCACAGCGAGCAGCAGCTCCGCTAGTACCACCCAACGTACTCCAGATAGCACGAGCATACATCTAGATGGCAACCAGTCAACGCACAGTGACAAAGATGAGGACCGAGGTAGAGGTGTAGTGGAAGAGGACGAGGATAACGAAGACTCTATTCAAGGTATTTGGAGCATCCGTTTTAAAAATTATCGAAGAGGGGAAGGATTTTGCAATAATAATAATAATAACACAATCTTAAAAGAATTCAATGGTATATATTTGGATACATATAGACCAATTAAAGAGACTTTAAAAAAAAAATCTCTATGTCCCTCTTTTTAAAATAAATAACAAATGTTTTGTTGTTCAAATTCTATACAGGAACATATTATACTCAGTTTAGAAATTTAACGTTGATTCACATGAAATTGTCATTTTCTAGTTAAAATTGAAAAATATAAAATAAACGTCAGACTAGAATATATTCTTTATTAATACATTGAACGCCAATATAAAACAAATTTAAATTTTCATTTCAAAAAGGAAAAAAAAAACCACGATATATCCTTTCTGGCTTACAACGACATTATAATCATTCTCAGAATCTAAAACAGATTTAAAGACTCCTGAATCGTTATTTATATTGTATTATATTGTTACAGACATATCAGTGGACGATGACGACGATTGTGATGAACATTACAACACCATGGCAGCTACAATGGTGCACCCCAGTTCTTGTTCCTCCAACTCTGTTATGATCTCAAACAGTACAGATTCTGAGAAGAAACCCAATGACGATTGTGTAAAATCAGAAAACTCATATTCAAGAGAATCAAACAATGATGCAGAATCGTTGTCATCCCATGACATAACTCCCTCTTCATCACGTGATACTCCGCCAGGTTCTTCATGTGACCCAGTTCCTGTTTCGTCACGTAACGTGTCACCATTTTCTCCAATCGATGAACCATCAAGTTCATCAAAAACTGAATCAGGATATGAAACAAAACATTGTTTCGATGGTGAAAAAGCCAGATCAAAAACCAGCACACCAACAGACTTACAAAATCCTCGCAAAAGTGTTTCACCCGTTTCTCCAAACCTGAGAACAAAAGACTCTCAAGAAGCGACAAATCTTTCATTTCCTGTCAGCGCCATGTTGTCAAGCTCCTGTTCCTCATCCAGCCAAAACGTATTGCCCTTACAGTACTTTTCAGCCAGCAATCCCATGGATATGAGCCAGATGGCCAATGCTCATCTCCTCCACTCTTTCAACCCAGCCAACCCATTACTAAATGCTCAGCTTTCTCTCCTTGCACCACATCTTCTTCAGCAGAGCTACAACGCTTTGGGATTGTCAAGAGAATGTTTGTCTGGATCCTTTCCAGGATGTCAACCACACTACGGACCCATGTTCTTTCCTCGAAACGCTGGACAGAGATTCAGCCCATACATCGTACCGTCATCAAGAGGTGCGGTCTCAAGACAAAGTGTTTCTCCTAGACCCAGCTTTACCCCAAGGAACAAAATGGCGATAAACAACCAAGCAAGTGTCTGTGCTCGTGAATTAAAGGAAAGGAGGTTGAGACTTTCGGATCAGGATATGAGTTCTGGTCACGTGTCTCCTGTTAATCACGTGTCACCAGAACAAACCGGACATGGTCAGGAGTTGAAAAGCATAGAGAGAATGCTTACAGGTTTAAAAAAGGGACATGCAAGAAGAAATGAATTTGAAAATAATAATTTAAAATGAAATTATCAAAAAGGAATAAATGCGTATTTATTATCATTCCTGGACATGGGGCGTGAAGTTAGATTTTAATATCAGCATGTGTTTTTTCAGAACAGATTCTAGAGAATTGTGGTATTTCTAAATATGGAATTTCTGCATAATTATAATAACTGTATTAAGTATTGAGTTACCTTGCTTGTTTATTGTATGCTGTTTAAGAACACTGATGTTTCAACAAATAAACACGGCTCTTTTAGACGCTTATAGTGCACTGCAAAAATAAGTCACCCTGGACATGAATCGTCTTTTGTAGAGGATGTATAATATATAGTATATTCTGTCAAATTGTATCAAATTGATATGGAACATGGCTTACCAAGACAGGTAGCTGCTCAATAAAGCTCATGTTGTACTAGACTAGCTGGTTTGGTTTATTTTTGTACTTATATTCAATTAATTTAAGCACACTGTCCTAGGTAGACAGCACAGCTTCGTGGTTTATTTGTCCAGAACAGAGGATAATGTTAGGAATAGGAAACCGGCTGTCGCCACATAAGCTATTCTTTTCGATAAGTAGCAAGGGATTTGTTTTGATAAAGTTTTCACCTGGCTTAACAGGGTCTTTGTTTATACCACTGATTCATTACTTATGACTGTCATAAAAATATTTTATTCTTGCATTAAATGATTATCACGTTAATTAAAATGACGGCAAGAAAGTATACAGAAAAGTATTATAATGTAATATTTAAATACTAGTAGTATCATTGCAATGACTGCATCCTTTTATATTTAAAAACAAACTGTGCTTGCTTATTTCTTTTAACTTACTACCTCTAAGTTAAATATTGTTAACAAAAATATATGCCGTTTATTTTCATCTTGTTCTGCACTTTAATTTGATATCCTCGTGTCTGTAAATACGTTTGTTTTCACAGAATATGTGTTTCATGTGATCTTGAACGATCTCGTAGTTCCTAGTCATTACCTGAAATGTGCTGTTTTATTGGGATAACTTTGCGATGTCATTGCCATGTATTGGTATCTTTCAGCTTGTTAGGCATTGTCAAAAACGTGTCGGATATTTCCGTGACCAATGGGAAATTAAAACGATACAAAATTAAAGACGCACTTTTTCTGTTTAAAATATGAAAAAGATGCAGCTATTGTGAACAATTGTTTATGTTAATAGTTTTTATTATGTTAATAAATTTAGTTTATTAATATAATAACATAAATCATTTTAGCATTCTGTGTATAGTTAGTAACTGATTGGTTGAAAAACTGATCTAGATATAAATGAAATTACATTTTCTGTGTTCAATAATAGTAAAACGAAAGCAAATATTAGAAATTCTTTTATTTATGTATTATTTTAACAAACTATTTTATAATAATAATAATATAACACACACACAAACACTCTCTCTCTCTCACACACACACACACACACACACACACACACACATACACACACACACACACACACACACACACACACACACACACAC
>JAULBS010074217.1:0-20692 GCA_032355785.1 Symmetromphalus regularis | reverse complement strand
TAGCATGCTGAATCAAAACAGACAAACCTAATATTAAAATAATCATTGTTAAATTAGCATGCTGAATCAAAACAGACAAACCTAATATTAAAATAATCATTGTTAAATTAGCATGCTGAATCAAAACAGACGAACCTAATATTAAAATTATCATTGTTAAATTAGCATGCTGAATCAAAACAGACAAAATTAAATACGGCGGAATCATGCCTGAGTGTTATGATTTCTCAATCATATGCAGTCGTCTTGAAATAAGATTATTCGATGTTCTATTATTCCTCAATCAAGTCGAAGAGATTAATTTTAATTTAAAGATTTTACGATGTCCAACTACTGTGAAAATTGCCTCCAATTAATATATATTCATTTGAGCGGATATTATCGTTCAGACAGGACACAATATAACCTTGAGATATAAGACACTAAAATGTTTAAACATAGATTATTAAGTCTTCACTGTAAAATATTTGATAGTTTCATAAAGATAAACCTGTAAAGCATGGTTGGTTAGTTGTATTTATTTTCGTGCTTACATCCAATTAAGGTTCAAGCACGTTGCCCTGTGAGCTGTGTAAAGTATTGTAAAAATGTCTTCTTGTTATATGAAGAAGCAATGTAGACTAGAGTTTGACCTACGAATATTTTATTGCGTCCAGAATGAGTCGTTAGTTGCCATAGAGAGAGACGATTGTCGTCTGCTTGCCGGAAGATAAGGACAGAAGGGATTTCATAGATGACAGCCTGTAATAAATATAATAAGAGCAGCGCAGAAGATCAGCCATTAAATTAATGCAAAACTCCTTTGTTTGACGCCAAATTAGGCGGGATTTGTTGGTGCGAGCAGACGTCACGAGGGGTGTAGTGATGCGAACACATTACAGCAGACGGAGTACGCCATTAATTTTGGAATACCAGCTTATTGGAAATTAACGCTGTATATTATTTCAGTATTCTTATTTTTGTCATGATTGCACGTAGGCTGCAATTTTGTACTATTAAGAACTATTTATTTCCACCGCGATTATCAATATTATATACAACATATTAATTTTGTATACAGATTTGTATCAGATATAAAAATAATAATTTAAAAAAATATGTGTTCCAGTAACAAGTTCAAAGCAGTGTGGATAGATTTTTTTTTTAAACACGGTCTATGTTAAACCATTTTGATATTTCTGCTTATGTCTACCTAAATATACAAGACCTGACCAGTGTAATCACTATTAACATTTTGTTAGTGTTTCGTTAGCACACACAACGCAATGATAGGTATGTTTGTTTGAAATTGTTCTGTGCTATTTCTAATTGAACAATATTTTCACAAAACTCGCTAAGTCCTAGCGACTTTAATTTGAGAAAATACAATGTTTTACAATACTCAGTGCATTCATAAGACTCTTGGTGACAAAACCTATAAAATATTTGTATTTAATAGTGTTATAAGAATGTACGTATGTGTAAACATGAAATCATGACGTTATCTTTATTTATCCAAATTGTGGACAGATAGTTTTGAAAAACAAAGCACGCCTCATTGAAGGTTCAAGCACGTTCTCTAAGACATGTTATACATGATACGTTTTGATCATTCTCTTAATTGGAGTGGTATATGGGAACAGGCACGGATGCAGGATTTCCAAATGTGATGGGTAATGGTTAATTTTCACGTCCTTCCACCCGGAAAATATGTTTAAAATACGAGAAAGATGGAGGTTTCTCAATCTGGAATAAGTGCCAAATGATATAAGGTCCTACAGAACTTTCATTCTAGGACAGAGTTTCCTATTCCAGTATGTTTTAATCAGAGACACCCAGATCTCCAGTTCCTGGATCTTCTACTGGGGAATATGTTTCTCAATCTGGAATAAGTGCCAAATCATATAATGTCCTCCAGAACTTTCATTCTAGGACAGTGTTTCCTATTCCAGTATGTTTTAATCAAGGATTCACTATTCCTTCTTCTTCTCCTTCTTCTATTTGAAAGTTAAATAACATTTGCATTCAGAATGATTTATTCACGGAACTTATCGTTGCTGACATATTTACCTTTGATGTCTGAATGTTTTCCTGTTTCTTTTCACTAAAACTTGTTGATAACTCACAACTGCATTCTTTGTACCGTTACTATCTTTCTTTCGAAACAAACGATTGATGTCATCTTGTCTTATTTCAACAGCCTTGATTGATTTGGTTTTCTAAACTTATACTCTTTGAAGTGACATCACTTGACCTTGTCAACCATAACAGACAGTTCCATTTTGGTTTAGATACAGAAAAAATACCACCCAAGTTATTATTCAATCTTCTCGAGATTGCTTTTGTTAACAAAATGTTACGTCTTCAAAACGATTTGGCTGTTAAATGTGGAGAGTTGTCCATGAAGTGTAAGGGAAATTAAATTATTCTTACATGAAATGTTTCGCTTTTGTTTAACCTTTACAGAATGAGATTTTTTTTTTGTATCGCGTGTGAACGTGAGATTCTAGAGATATATTATTAGAGTGCCACTCAGACATCATCACAGATTCCAATGTTTGTCTCATTTTGGAGAGGAGTGTTTGACCTTCAGAATGCAATGTCAAGTTGTGGATCTAAATATGACGAATCTCGGTTTTCATTTTTAAGGCATTTAAACATTCATATTAGCGATCACTTTTCAATAATGGGCTACATGGAATCGATATCACAGCTGTATCATCTTTAAGACTACATGTTTAATATTTTAAAGAAAATGAAATTGGCTTGTTCGCGAATTCCCAAAACGTGATTAATTTCACACAAGCGATCTTGAAAGATAATACCGTCTGGCGCGGAACTCAAATTGTAAAGGGCAGAATTACCACGGTTTGCCGCAAAAATAAGATTAAAATAGATTCTAGCAGTGATCTAGAAGAATTTCAAAGTTTCTCTCAAAGATATGAATTTCTGGCACGCGTGTCCAGAACCCAATACGAAACTAATCCGGGGTGAAAATTTGACAGTGTTGAGGGCAGACATGTTTAATACGAAACTATCGCAAGTTAGCTCAACTTCAAAAGCGCCTGGACGTTAAAATACTGTGGTTCTTCCGAGCCAAGTGATTTGATCACTGTGCAATATAAACACAAATCAAAGAAATCGAGTGGTTAGATATCGGTTTGAACTCTAAATATGGCAGCGTTATTATATTTAATCGTCATGTTCTTCTGGGCATGTTGGCATAGGAATACTGCCAAACAAACTGTTACAAGACTGCTAATGGCATCCATATTGAGTAAACTCGCATTTATTACAGTCTCAGTTTTGGGGTAGCATGACCTTTGAAGATGGATGTTTGAAACTTTATTGGATAGTGATAGTAAATGCTTTTAATCTATCGCTCAACCTTTAGGCCTACATAAAAATATTTTCATGGTTTTATTAAAATTAATGTTAAAAATACAAAAAGATAGGTTAGTATTAAAATGAAAATTGTTGTTGCAGTAATTACATGTTTTAAGTTGCGATCTTTTAATTTTTATATTCCTGTAACAGTTTATACAAATAGTATTCGTATTTTCTTATTATGACAAAAACACTCGTTTTTCATCCCTGTGACGTCTTGATTAATAAACCATTTTCTTCTATATGCATGTTATGATAGCTAAAGCAGCTTTGTGTTTGACTGTGAGATAACTGTCTTCTAAATTGAATTTTAAAACATCTAATGTGATTTCTAGCATTTCTTAATTACTTCACAAATACCATTTTCATTCCTGTCTTCGCCTCATTCATCATCTGGGCAAATCACAACCATTCCGCAGTTATCTACCCTGGGACTAACCACCGTCGCTCTGACACTTTCCTTCCTCTGGTCCAAAGAGTTCTTAATTACGTTTCTATGAAAATGCGAATATAATATACGTAGAAATAATATAATTGGTATTTATTGACGTCTAATTATTCTAAATTATCTAAAAGTGAGAATTTGTAAAGCCTAAATTGAATAAACAGGTTACGATCCGTGTTTCATTAATGAAAGAGTAATGAGTTTTTGCTTCAGCGTGAAAGTCGCTTGAAATCATTTATACTTTGCAGTGCTCAAAGTTGAAACTGGATTTCAGTTTACTCATAGACTGCAACATCACTAGTGAGTTCCAACGTATCATTCAGTCATTGTCTGATCAGTCGACGCATTCTGAAAATATTATAAACGTTTTGGTGATAAATCACTTTTTACATTTTCTTCAGGACTTAATCATGAAAAGCCTAATGCTTCTAACGCACCATGTCAGGACACAAACTTACCAATTTTCTGATACTTATGGAATATATTCAATGTAAATTGACCTATTTGTGACTATTGTTTGGCTGCTTACAGTTTGTATCAGTCACGACCACATAGTTCTTATATTTTAAAGACGGATAGAAATAAAATGTTTAAACAGTTATGTCATAAATCCAACATGAAAAGCAATGATTTCGCTAGCAATGCAACAACAAAAAGGAGAATAATAATAATAAGACGACGACGAAGAAGAAAAAGAAACAAAGCAAAAATAACAACAACAACAAAAAATAGTAACAAAACCCATCAAATAAACAAGCAAGAAAAACATAGGTGATTCATTGAAAATTTGTTTTATTGTATACAGAGCAAAAATAGCCACATGTTTCACATATGAATTGGCGACATGTTTCACATATGTTAAACATATGTTTGAAAACATGTTTCACATACGTTTCTTTGAACATACGTTTAACAGAACGAATGTTTAACGTACGTTTAACATATATGAGTATTTATGGTGTTTCTTTCTCTAGTAATCAACAAAATTATCTTAGTAAATGTTTTAACAATGATAAAATAGTTGTCTAAAGTAATTAGAAAAGTGGACTTTGTAAGATTTTAGGTGTACTTGATTCAGAAATGTATAATGGATATTTAAAAAATCAAATTAAATAATACCTTCCTTAGCAATCAAGATGGTGTCCATTGCAACAATGAAACTTAATATCTACAGAAGCCCTTTCCATGTTATTGTGTATGTCATTAATGTATGTTTAACATTTATAGGAAAAATACTTTTATAATATGTTTAACATACGTTTTTTTTTTAAAACGTAAGTTAAACATACGTCTGCTTATTAACATGAAAAACATTACGTTCATGAACGTACGTTAAACATGTGGCTATTTTTTCTGTGTATGAATCATACACAAAAGGATTGGGCACAAGGTATCCAACTTACGAGGCTCTCTCCCAATTACATAATATAAAATAATAATAATAGTTGTACTGGCGACTACAATGTTTTCAAATTTAACAGTGAAAATTCTAATAAAAAGGAAACAAATGTATATGGTTTAAGGAAGGAAAATGAAAGGACAGAACAGTAAATAAAAGTTCAGTAATATATTACTATATTTTTTTTTATAGTAATTTAATAGGTGATGTACCTGTAAAATATTATTAAAAATATTTCATATGAATAATTGTTTCAGAGCAGGATTTGATGCTATACACGCAATTACTGTTTGGATTGAAATAATCTTCACGAACACAGCAATCTTAGAGTAGTAAAGTTTTACAGTAGGCCTAGCAATACCATATCACAAGAATGGTTAGCATTAATCATATTTAATACACTAATTACTTAGAACGATTTAAAATGTATTATCAAACCTTTCAAACATGCCTGTCGTGAGTTTGTCTCTGACCAAAATGTCTTTTCAAGACCGGTGTTTTGGATTCTATTTTACGTCTATGAGAAGAGTACCTGGACAGGTTGGTTACTCATCATCATCATCATCATCATCATTCATCATCATCATCTTTATCATCATCATCTTTGTCATTACCATCTTCATCATAACCATCATCATAATTATATTAATTTATTTATATTTTTATATATTTGTTTTTTATGTTAGTATGTCAAAAAATGAGGCTATTTAATAGTGTATATCTAATCTACTATTTGCTTCAAAACATTAAACCGTGTAGCTCTGGAGGTACTTTAAGTGATACGAATATGACCTACAGTACAATAATGGGCCTACTGGTCATTGGTCAATAGTGAAATAGGCTAATGACGTCTCTAATGGTCAGTTATGTTCTGAACCATGGACACATTGCCAAAGATGGAACATTTACTGGATGTAAAATCCATAAACCAATAAAATAATTTCTAGTGGTTTTGCATATGGGAGTTAAATCGATTTTCGCAAAAATAAAGCACCAAAATTATCTTTACAAGAAAGATTGTCTATTTTGAGACCTTTGAACGGCCAAATGCTAGGACACTGGCTTTCATTCTAAATGTTTTATTAAACAACTTCTTAGAAATAACCATTCCCACGCTAGAACAGCTTGCCAAAGAGTTCATTTGTAATTGCCTCAAAATAGTCGATCGTCGGAACGATCCTTCTCAGTGGACCCATTTGCAGTATGGGCTATTTTCCGTTCCAATCAGTAGTCCACAACTGGTTCATCAAAGGCCGTGATATGTGTTGTCCTGTCTGTGTGACAGTGCATATAAAAGACTCCTTGCTGCTTGTCAGAAAGAGTAGCCTATGTGGCGGCAGCGGGTTTCCTCTAAATAAATATGTCACAATGACCATATGATTGACGTCCAATAGTCGATGATAAAATAAAATAAGATAAAAAAAAAACCAATGTGCTCTAGAGGCGTCGTTAAATAAAGCAAACTTTTCATTTTGCTTCCAAATACCATGCATCATACTGTATCTAAAAGAATTAATAAAAAGTTAAAATTACAGACATACGCTGGCATTAGTAAATAACGCATAAATGACAGGTTATTTCTACTGTGGAGAAAAACTTCTGTCTATTCCTGTATTTGCTATCTACAAATTTTGAACATCTTTACATGTTCATTCCTTATTTAAGTGATTTCTCTCTAGAGTTGGAGAAATGGATGCAGCAGGGGGAAGCTATCCAGTAGCTAAATTCCAGTTAATCTATTTTTTATTAATCCTTTCTCGATAAGATGTATTTCGAGTCTAAAATACAAAGTCTCAATGTGATACTTTGACCTAGTTTTAGATTATCCTGTATATTCCTCACTTCATGGAAAACCCAGACTTTCAGCTTAATGATACCAGGTGCCAGGTGTGTAGATGTACATTATACGATTTTCATTTATGAATTTACTGACCTAATATTCCTTTCAAACATGCATTTAATATAACTATAGGATTTTCTGTTTTAATACATTTCTATAGAAAACATAAAATTGTTTAGAAAAAATTACTCCCCTCTCCAACACACACACACACACACACACACACACACACACACACACACACACACACACACACACACACACACACACACACACACCCAACACTCTCATGCACGCACATAAACACACACACATATGCACGCACGTACACGTACACAAATAAAAATGTTCGATTAAACGCTTAAATTATATTCCTTAATTTATCCTTTGTATTTTGGTAATTAGAAACATCAGCTTTAACACTAGTTAGCTTAATAATGACAAATTTCAGTGAGAAAAAGAGATCGTTCAGAATTGCACTGAAGACACGAAGACGCATTTCCTGTGAGGTTGATTCCAGACAGAACACACGTACACAACTGACTAGATCTAACTGATCGCGTGTGATCTGGTCATAATTATTATACTATAAAACGTCCAGAAAAGATTAAACGGAAATAAAGATTAACGATAACGGGCGATTCAATAATAAAATAACGGATGTATTATTAGGAGCTACATTTTTTTAACGTAAATTTCCACAATAAAACATTTAAAAAAACATGGTTAACTTTAATAAATAATAATAATAATATTGATAATAATAATAAACAGAAACTTCATCCATTCAGTTAGCCAAAGGCGACAATCACTTTCTGAAAGAGGGGAAGGGGGAACAGACACGATGGTGGCGTGGGGTGTAGGCATGCCCAGTAAAAAATTTTGAAAATTCAAGATTTTTGTAATGCCTTTTCTGGCATTTTGAAATCACCTTGGAGCCAAATTTACACCTTATTTTTTTCTTAGAAACAAAGCAGTTGTAGAATGATAACCCCTCTACAATAGTCTAATTTAAATTTTTCGAAGCAAAACGTGGGGGAATAATTATATAGGCATCCCTTATATATATTTATGTCCAAAACCTGGGACGATGTGTCCCCCATTCCCCAGGATTGACACCCCTGCAGTTAGCTGTTTATGAATAGCAAGATCAACAAATCCGATTTAGAATCTGAGAAAACCTGCTCTCGTGAAGCACTGTCAAAAGGGGTATGATACAAGGTGTTCGCGAAAGGTGATCGTATCCTGCCACTTCGGGGGATTCGTCATAAGTGCAGATCTTAATAGTCAAGGTCGTATTTGTCAACAAAAAAATGTAATAAAAGAAGTACTTGTAGGTCAAACTAGAGTATTGTATCAGATATAATTTTATTCAATGACAATAATCCTCCCCCCCCCCCAATCAAATTGAAATTGCATTATCCGCGGCATTTTTATTTTTTTATTTTTTTTGCTGCGAACTAAAAAAAAAAATTCAATGTTTATTTTTTTCTTATTATTAAAAATATAGTATACTTTAGGCTAAAATTGCTGTGGAAAATGCCGTGGACCCTATTTCTCCACAGCATTTATTTTGCCGTGGACATTTTCTTAATTACAGTTGTTTCAGTGATGCGTCATATTGCAAAATATCGCTGAATAAGCTTGTAATGGTTGTTAAAGCACAGGCACTAACTTCCCTAATGCCAAATAAATGATTGCTCAAAGATGGAACGCAATATAAATGATTTTTTTTTTTTGCTTTCCAATTTTCTTTTCATCTTAAAGATTATAAGCTGAATGCAGAAAGAAACTGTCATATCGCAGCGCCATCTACACCTGAAGAGCGCGGGAAATTATCTGTGAAGATGTATCTGTACACGTAAGTTCGTTCAAACAAACACGTGCAATCACAGAACGCAAACACATTATCCCATTATACGAGACTGAACCTAATTTTGTCAAAATGAATAAAGAAAAACCCAACTGAATTTGATGTATCAATTGTAGTGCACTTGGTGCAGTACTGAACTGAACGTTGGTGTAGTACCAGAGCCGGCGCTGCCGTTTAAATATTGAAGGGGGGTGGTCAGCCAAGACTGAATAGGGGCGCCATCGGTCATTTAAAGGGCGCCTACAACGTACTCAACAAAAACCTCACCTAATTTTATTTAAAAAATAAATAAATATAAAACTGAATCTGATACGTTGTTTCAATTTGACGTATCTGTTGAAGTATACTTGGTGCAGTACTGAACTGCTGTACTGAACTAAACCTTGGTATAGTACTTAACTAAAACTTTGTGCAGTACTGAACTGCTGTACTGAACTAAACCTTGGTACAGTACTTAACAAAAACTTTGTGCAGTACTGAACTAAATTTCACTCCTAGATATAGCTAAAGCTAATAAATATACTAGTCTGATACAGATTTGCTTGTAAATAATTTAAATGATAGATACTGAATTATTTATTTGTTAAAACAGACACGAGTCCTAAGAATTCGCATGCATAAACGATTTACTTATTCTCAAGCAATCACAAACATGCGTTACGGAATTTGACATTTGGAACAATTGGATGTTATCTTGTTCAAAATCATATCTCTGGGCCGTACCCTTCGTAGAGCAGGGGGCAACTGCCCCTCTAAGAATCTCACTTTTTTCGTACTCCAGAAAATAGCAAGCACATCCCAGTGGCGTTGGAACGAAATTCAGCCCCAACGTCCCTGCATCCTCAGATTATTCACAAATTTGTTTATAAAAAAAGTAGTGTCCCTCCCTAAGATTCTGATCAGGGTACGGACCTGTATCTCTGCATACAAGTCTAAATGAGGGGTAGGCAATATCGCGAGTGCCTGCACTCATAAATCACTGTCAAAACAGAGATGTCACTGTGCCATCAAAGGAAAAACGATTTAGTATGTATTACATCCGCTCTAAATCGTTAATATCTACATATATTGACTTCTTTCGTGAATTTTTCCTAAAGTCTGAACGTCGCAGCACATCAGAAATCAGAATTAACAACTATTTTTTTTCAGACAGTTACGCGGACTGACGGTCTAACCTCATTCAACACGACCCATCCATTAAGAAGCGATTGAAACGTCTTGTCGTGTCTTACCACTGTGATAGATGGCTTCAAGTCGAGCGACCGGCTCCTAGATACCACTTTGCCTGGTTTATTGGAATCCCCACAGAAGAGTGGAATGGCAGACCGAATGAATGCAGTGCTGTGTGGCAGTAGGCTTTGTTATCCACAGGAACATGAGTAATGGCGGTGTCAGACAGATGCGCTAGTTACCCAGTACAGCTGATGTGTAACTGAGAATTACCCAAACACAGTGTAAAACAATTTGTTCAACACATTTGTATCGTTTATCATTGTCTGTTCTTATCATAGTTGTTACGTTAATACTGTCAATTTAATATACTGTTAAATTGAGATAAAATTACTATTAACACGACTGTAGTACTCATAAATGCACATTTTAGATCTTGTATTTTTAAATGGATTGGATGAATTTTTCAAAGGTTTGATGACAGACATTAAAAAAGGCAGTTTCACAGTATGATACATCACTGACTAAAATGATAAATTATGCAACAGAATAATTTGTGAAAAACCTCAAATTTGTCAACTAACACCTGGTACTATCTCCATGTTGACAGTGATTCATATCTGCATCTGACAAATAAGGCTTTTTATAATATCGCTGGCATTTTTTGCTTAGTCATCGGGATTCAAGTTATTACATTATGGAAACTAATTACACAGTAGAACTAATATATATCGCACCATTTAAGTGTTTAAACAATGAAAACTCTTTTATAAGCTTTGCTTTGTAATTAAATCCAAACTCATGTACATAATTATCTACTAGTAGTAGTGGGGCCTGTATACCCCCATGACCTACTTTCCATGACTTCGACATTGATGTGGCTCATACCTGATCTTGGCATATATGGTAGAAAACCTTTGTGCACGACCTTGGAGTAAGCCTGACCTTGGTGTGTAGGTGTGTGACCTGGAGGAATGTAATGCCCTCACGTGTCCCTGGCTTATTTAGGCCCCTCCAATCCCACTATGACCTTGGACTGGCTCTTACCGATTTTGGTTTAATGCGTCAGGCAGTCCCTAGTGTAACCAACATGCAACTGACTTTTATCTTGGAAGATCAGTCATCATCATGAGTTAAAATTGTCACATATTAACAATTCATAAATGGTAAGCATCAGTATTATTTCACACAAAAGAAGTCAACACTGTAGCTATTATCAACTCAGACATTAATGATAGTATAAAAAGTTTGTGAAAGTGGTGTGTAAATTCCTCTAGGTATATAACTTTAATATTGCTAGTTCGTTTTAGCAAATTGAAGACGTTTGCGAAAATATGAAAAGCTCAGCACAGAGCCATTGGTTTGTGGAATGTGGAATCAAGAAAATGGAATCTTTCGTACAGAATTCACTCATTTTATAAACCTTTTAATCACATTTTAATACAATCTCATTTTGTGCATGCTATTTATATGGCATCATAAAGTTAAGGGAATTCGCAGTTTGTGGAAGCCTAAATCCTAACTTACAGGATTTTATGAACATTGTTACATTTTGTCATTTAGAAATAGACAATCTTTACAGTTTGCGTCTGCCCAGCATTTGTTTAAACACATACGTACTTTATTTCTTAGGTCTGTCATAATATTTATTTGTTTAGGCACAGACATACATTGTACTTTATTGTTTGCCATACCATTTATTTGTTTAGACATAGACATACTTTATGCGTCTGCCATAACAGTTATTTCTTTGGACATAGACATACTTTATGCGTCTGACATAACAGTTATTTGTTTAGACATAGACATACTTTGCTGCATACGTGTGCTATAACATTTATTTGTTTAGAAAATACACATTTTACTACAAGCATCAGTCATAATATTTATTTGTTTAGACATAGACATACGTTACTGTACGCGTCTAAGATAACACATTGACTATTTATATGAACGTATCATAGCTCTAATATCCTTGACATTTGGACATATATCTAATATATTTATATGAAGACTTAATATTGTTTATATTTACTTTCATATAACGTGAGCATATAGATGCTCAGTTTGACCTAGCAAACTCACGGAGACACACATACCATAACACAGGCACCTGCATTATCTGTCTAATCATGTAGCCCATGTTATAACGATCATATAAAATCGTTGTACAAAGTATTGCATATTTCAATTTATTGCAGATACCTATTGAACGTGTTTAGAGAAATAGGAGTATCGCGATAGAACCACCTTCGCTATTTAATGTGCTGAGATGTTCACTAAACACGTTACACATGAGTGGAAACACAATGTACACGTAGCCGCTGATATTAATCTTTTGTTTTACCTTCTGCTGAATGTAGAGCCAAGCAACTAAGTAAATATGATATTAAAAAAAAAGATAACTGGATTTTTTCTTCCATTTATTAGAGTGTTACTGTCTTTCAGAGAATGTCGTTTTGAATAATCAAGCAGATCCTGGAACTATCAGAATGCTGGCTTGTTCAAATATAACATTAAAATGTAAATATTAATTTAAACCCCTAAAATACTTAATATGAAAAACAATTCCTAAAGACGTTGAGATCATATTTATCATTGACAGTTAAACATTGATCCACCATTTAATATATTTTTTTAACATCTGTAAACACAGTTTGAACTAGACATCAAGGCTGACCGTCAACGAGATATCAGGCCTTATTAAATTTAACAGTAGCTTAAAATCGTAGATATAGTCTACTTTGTATTTAAAATATAGTATTGGTATATTTGTTATCTTGATATATTTGCAGTCTTGATATACTTTGTATTTGTAGTCTTGATATCCAAGCAGACAGGCACTTTTTTTATTTAAGCGAAATCACTAGAGCACATTGATTTATTTATCATCGGCTGTTGGATGTCAAATATTTGGTAAATTGTGACACGTCTTCAAGTGTGAGCCAGCCTCTGACGGGGATCTTGAGAGAAGATAGACACACACCCACCCACCCAAAAACATTTGTAAACATGTGAAGTAGTCAAATCGAATTAACACTGACATCTTAAATGTATTTATTAATATCAAGTTATTTTATTTCACTTTAAAATATTGATTATATTATCCACCCACATGTACTACATTCTTGTAGATTAATCCGCACTATTACTGAGTTGAACGGAAGAACTTTCTTCAAATTTCATTACTGCCAATACAAGATTAAATAATTGAAAGCGATTTTCTAAAAACTTTAACTGTAGGAACTCGTTCATAATTGTTGCCTTAATACATGTTTATTGATTGATTAAAAAAAAAGATGGAAACCAGGTTCTACATATTATAAATGTATGTAAAACATTTTTAAAATCATTAATCCTAGTCTCAGAGTCCTCCATCGATAAGGGTGGATTGAAATCTATTTCTGATAACGTTGCATTTTTCGGCCATTAAAAGTAAATAATTTGAAACTTGCAGTCTGCTATAATATGCATTTTCGTACATCCAGTGTTATTCTGTTCGTCCTAATATATGTTGCAGGACTTTGATTCTCATTTCAAAGGTCATATGATTGACGTTTTTGTAATATATATTACATATTCGATGTAAGAATATAAATATTATGAGAGAAATTATAAATGTATTTTAACATATAGTTAAAAGGTTATAATGGCAGAAAACATATTACGACTTATTAAAAACATAACGACACCATTAGAGCCTAGAGCAAATTTATCAATTTATTAATCATCGACTAATGGATGTCAAACATTTGGTAATTTTCACACGTAATCATCAAAGGAAACCCGCTGCGTTTTTCCATTAGTACCAAAGACGTTTAGAGGCATATTCCCACAGACAGGACAGCACACACAACGGCCTCTGGTATACCAGTAGTAGGCACTGGTTGGGACGGAGAAATTTGTGGAATATGAGTAAATTTGCTATTTCTACTATAACCAGAAACATATTACGCAAACCATATAAACATAGCGACATACATAATTATTATGTTTTATTTCAGACACAGCGAGGAGCAGACACAATAATTAAAGTTATAATTAAAGTGTGGCATTATAGATAGACATTACATAGTTTGCTCTTTTCACAAGCAATTGTTTACCTAGATTTGATTTTCACCAGTCTTCAGCTGATACGAGTTTATTTAACAGGAACGATTTACATACAGTAGTTAATATTAGAGTTATTATGCATGTGGAAAATAGAATGTTTACGTGTTCTGTATTTAAAATTATTCATATTTGGTTCGTCCTTCCAAAGATGCAAACGTAGATCTATTCCAGTAAAAAAAATTTATTAAACTATAAATGTGATAACATATTCTGACATCAAACAGGTAAATAAAAAGTAAAGTTTGTTTTATTTAACGACGCCTCTAGAGCACATTGAGTTTTATCTTATCATCGGCTATTGGACGTCATATGTGTGGTCATTCTGGCATGTCTTTAGAGGAAACCCGCTGCCGCCACATATGCTTCTCCTTCCGATAAGCAGCAAAGGGATCTTTTATATGCACCGTCCCACAGACAGGACAGCACATACTACGGCCTTCGATAAAGCAGTTGTGGATCTAAAACGGAAAATAGCCCAAACTGCAAATGGGTCCACTGAGAAGGATCGATCCGATGTCCGATCGGTTCACAGACAAACGCTCTACCGTTTGAGCTACATCCCGCTTCTATATCAAACAGGATTGCAATAGAAATAATCAAGCAGCAATTTGTGTATGTGAATCTTTAGGAGTCGTACGAAATTTTTAAAAATGATATGCAAGTAACTGTTGTAGATTAGGGACTATTTCTGTATTACATACAGAAAAACGTAAGATGGTTGCCAGATTTAAACTAAAGGACCTAAGATTGGCAGACGGCATAACTTGGCCTCCCATGCACCTTGGACGTAAGCAGAATGGTAATTGGCCAACTTCAAATCATAACTGTACTAACACTGTCATAAAACACCCAGTTCAACTGTTTCCTATAGCATTCAATTAATTTAGAACAATTTCATCTTAGAGTGTGCAAGATTTAAAGATAAGTTTCATTGCATAACACATTTACGCTACTCAAATTACAAATATTGATAAAAGCGTTTCCGCAAGGTCCAATCAATACGTGCATAATCTGTAGAGTTCTACAGCGCACGTTTTAAATAAAGAAATAGTCCTGTTGATATGGATGTGAAAAACATCACGATTGAATGGCTTAAACAGCTTAGAGACAATTTATTTGTCATTCTATCACACTAAATTCTAACGAGAAATCTGTTCCAGTTAGTTTTTGAAACGTTCTCACATCCGTAATGTTTCGGGCACGCCACCCCCCACCCCCCTCGTGTCTTAAATGGAGGACGTGTGTCTCAATTTATAACAGCAAATTGAAGACAGCGTTAGATTTAGTCGTAGTGCAGGGTTGGTTGGTGTGTGTTGTGTGTGTATGTGTGTGGACGGGAGGTGGGTTGTTAAACTGACTATACATGTAACGGTTAAACCGGTAATACTATAGAGTTCTACAGCAAATTGAAGACAGCGTTAGATTTAGTCGTAGTGCAGGGTTGGTTGGTTGATTGGTGTGTGTGTGACGGTGGGGGTAAACTGATAATACATGTAAAGGTTAAACCGGTAATACTACAGAGTTCCGACTGTTTCTTCTTTGAAGCAAAACGTAATGAGATCGACACGGTCACCACACGTGAAGATCTGTATCCTCTGAGTTGCCTTTCCATATGACATTGTATATTGACATGGGTAGGGTTATAACGTTAAAGAATTATTGAAAGCTTTCAAACAGCTGTATATATCAGACATTCAGAAGCCATTTCTCAAACTGACCCATCACGTACCAAAACGTCTGACGTATTACCGTATTTTGACAGTATAATATACATACATATATTATAAACCATTTTCATGAATACAACAGATTAACAACCAAGGGCTGCGTAATACAAACACGACACCGTGATCAGGCCAAGACGGGGGAGGGGAAGGGGGTGTCAGGTAGGCCAGTTGGCATGGACCTGTGATTTTGAGGGAGCCTACTTGCCTGGTATTTAAAGATGGACGGTTTTCCTATCTATGAAGTGAAATATATTTCTCAGAACAGATGCGTTCCCACAGTGCGAAACAACGCAACTCTTGTGTTTAAAGAATATTCATAAATTCTAAATTACACATTATTATAATGTATGCCTCTTCTTGGAATAATAGTGCACATAGCAAATTATTAATGGAATAGTTATGAACAGAAACAAGCTTTTAAAATTCGCTGACAGATATATTACAACAGCAGTTTTCTACTAAATCGTTACATGCCAAGACGCGAATCTGGATTGCTTTTAAAAACAAACTGCATTTAAAATTATGACTCTTCTCTAATTACTGATGCTCTTTCAGAAAGGTAGATTTTCAAAACAAGCAAAAATCTAAACAAAATTAAGCAACGAGAGTTATCCGCCCTTAGATATAAACAATTTCTAATCCCAAAACGCAAAAGAACAAGACTTGATTTGTGGACAAGTTAGCACGAATAGAATTAAATGAATGGTAGACTTCCCAAACTATTGTGATACTAATGTTCTTGTAATGGTATTTCTTATGTCCGATAGCAGTCACCGAATAAAACTGTGATAAATGGGTTAATCACTCGGATTATCATTAAAATGACATTATAATTCAGTTATTGCACAACCTATTTCAGTATTTGAGTATTTCACAACAGGGACATCATTCGCTTGCAGTTTTGGATAGTTACTGTATAGATCCAATAATATACTGTGATATAGAACTGTACACAACGGTTATCTTGTTTTATTGAGCTTAAAAATACAAAATAATTTAAAATAAAACTGCAACATGGAAAACGCTAAACAGTTTAACAAGTCAAAATATGTTCCTCACGAAGGCAAACTATCAAAGCGACTGTGCTATATTTTACGATACGGTGCCCTCAAGGAAGGATTGCATGTTGATGATGCAGGTATATTATATGTTATATTATAAAATAACACATTTATTTTATGTCATTCTTTCATTTACAAAATGATTTATAGGAATGTCATTCTTTCAGTTACAAAATGATTTATAGGAATAAGTATTATAAGAGATGCAGGCCAATTTCTTTCTACTACTCTACACTTATTAGTTGAAACACTTGTCAGTGACGGTGGATAGATAACTTTTATAATTTCACATAAAATAACATGCATGTTGACATGGAATCAAGTCATTTTTCAAAGGAGTATTTTATGTAAATGAGTATCAAAAAGTAATGTTTTGACATGTTTATAGCAAAATATGTAATGAATTGGATGTTTTCAGGGTTTGTATCAATCGATGAGCTTATGACCATGCCTCTTCTGAAAAGACACAGTGAAGAAGAAGTGATTGCAGAACTGATTACATCTCTGACTCAACGCAAGACGAAGCGTTTTCAAGTGAAGAAAGAGAACGAGAAGACATTGGTCAGAGCAGCTTTTGGAAGGAAATTTGAAAAAGTACATATCTATTTAATTCGTTTTCACTTTATTAATTTGTATAGCAATTCTTCACTCATAAACCACAATCACACTTGGAGTAACTTTTATTTAATCAGTTTTGAATTTTAATCTAGTGTTACAGAAAGTGAGCCTTTGGTAGAACATTGGACTCTCAAGCTGATGACAGTGGTTCAAAACCTGTTGGGATGCTGGCTCACATTTGACTATTTATCAAAATTATCAAATGTTTGACATCCAATAACCGATGATTAATAAATCAATGTGCTCTAGTGGTGGTTAAAAAAAATGATACAGAAAAAAAAAATTCAGTGACCAGTCCTTACATTCAGCAGTTTCAAATTTTATATACAATTTAATAAGTCGAGACATTTGTTGAAGTCCTTTCATTAGTTAGTTCTAATTTTATTTATATCTCATTATGAAGGAGGCATTGTTATTTTTTGACTGGTATTAATTTTTATTTTGTTAAAGAACCCGTGTCATGAGGACAGCAAGGTGTCCACATTATTTGAGACCTGCATGCAGATTGTAATCACCAACCTAGACGACTATGATCTGGAGAACTTCCCAGATGAATTCATCATTAGGTAAGAAAACATCTCAATAAGTTTACAGAGATTATTTTCCGTAATTAAATACACATTTTTCTTGACAGCAGTGTAGACCAACTGCACCTAAAGGGATAAGACTGTAGAGTCAAACATCTCTAAGCATGCTGAACATGAAACCTATTATTATTTTTCATACGGTTTTCCAGTTTTTTACCATTTTTATTTATTTAGGGTTTTTTAAATGTCTACATCAGGAGCATTTGGGTCCTAACTATAATTGCAGATGGTACATGTTTAGAAGGGTTTATTTAGGTGGAAATGCAGTTTGAATTGGATAGTAGTCTGAGAGTAGTAATATAAACTTGATTTATGAGAGAGATAATGTTGATATTTGTGTGTAAACTGTAATAAGGAGGTACTGTGGAGTTATGCTGATGTTGATTTTATGTTACTTTAATTTATGATTGGGCCATAAGAACAGTCGTGTCACACTGCTCACAACTAACTACGTATCTCCTCTTAAATCATCCAGTGCATTGTCTGTATTCTGATATTTCAGTTCCATGATCCATCGCCTGAAGCGAGAGAAGAAATTAAACAACAAATCACTCAGCAGTTTGCTTGTGCCTACACTGGAACACGTCGATCTGGAGGGCATGTATCTGACTGAGAAAACATTAAAAATAGTCTGGACACAATGTCCACACCTGCGAACTCTCAATCTGAGAGACTGCGGGTACATCATGACTGACAATCTCATGGAGAGACTCCTCAAGGTAATTTACTTAATCACAATGGTACTTAGTTGACTTAAAGAAAGGAATGTTTATTTCACACCTCAGTTTATATCGTTTTTTCTTCTGCATACACAGTATAGTTTATAATCATTAGTTATTAGGGGTAAAAACAAATAAAAATAATATATAAATTAAAAATAATATATACATGTGTTAATGTTATACAGGGTTTCACATTTGAAAAATAGAGGAGAACTATAAATCACTCTCCAAGTATGGTTCAGGGGAGCTTTTTCACTCCATTATCACACTCCTACAGAAGTGATTGGTGAGCTTTTCCCTTAAAATCAATTGAATGATTCAATTGATTCAGAATCATCGATACATTTGGCCAGAGAGTCAATAATTAGCAATGTGTATCAGTTCTAAATCATAATTTCTGTGCATCATAAGTTTGTTCATATCATCGTCGGGGAGGTAGTACAGTATTCATATTTGGAAACAAAAATAGTCGATACCTGACTACACTGATATCTGTACGTGTTACGCCTAATTAATTTTACCGCACAGACGACCACCAGTTGATTTAATGGAAAAAAACAGAAGTTTAAAAAAAAAAATTGCTCTATTTCTCCGAAAATTACGCGAGTTGAACATTCATTACATATTTTGGGTCGATTTATTTATAATATTAGTGATAATTTAAAACGATGAGAATTTTTTTATGTGATCGATTCTAATTATATTCGGATATTTTTGTAAAAACCGAGAATTACCGAACTCGATGGTATTTTTGGAATGCGATTATTCATGCTCCTTGGTCGAAATCTACGGGCGCAGTGGGGCGCGATCGCACACATTAAAAGTGAAACCCTGTACAATGAATGTATCATTTTAGTTTTTCCATTCTTTCTGTTGTGTAAAAAAAAAAAAATTAAAAACCTTTCTATGTATACAATGAATGTATCATTTTAGTTTTTCCATTCTTTCTGTTATGTGCAAAATATTAAATGACATCAAAGATTTTTACGGCAAAACATCAATAAATGAAGTAATAAAAAAATATTTGAATAAAAAAGTCGATCATATTAATGAATATAAAAAGTAATGATCACATGACATTTGAAGTGGAGGCTGACAAGCTGTTATGCTAGAGTAATTGCAGAATGAACAATTTCTGTTCTGATTTAGTTTACAATGACCAGAGGGTGAGATGTACATTGTAGGTATACTCCTGTTCAAACATTTATGACTGAATCTGTTGGTGAATTTGAAAGATTGTACAGTGTTTATCTGTTTTGTTGCATCTTATAGCTGTCCTAAACAAAGCCTAAAGAACTATTACATTTGGAGTGTATGGCGTCATCACCCCAAGAAAATGTAAGGCGGTGATTGTTTTGCCTCTCCACACATTTTAACCCTTGTGATACAAAGATATATTCCTGTTGTCTTAACTAATAAAAAGTTTGTTCTTGCAGAACTTGGTCTATCAAATGGACAGGAGATTTATGTAGCTGATCCAACATCACCCAACTCCATCACCTTCCGCCTGCAACTAGGAACAAGCATGGAAGCAAACTGAGTGTATTACATAATTGGCAGAGTTGAACTGTTCATTGAATTTGAGTGTATTACATGATTAGCAAAGTTGTACTGTTCACTGAACTTGAGTGTATTACATGATTAGCAGTTGCACTGTTCACTGAACTTGAGTGTATTACATGATTAGCAGTTGTACTGTTCACTGAACTTGAGTGTATTACATGATTAGCAGTTGTACTGTTCACTGAACTTGAGTGTATTACATGATTAG
>JAULBS010074206.1:0-20694 GCA_032355785.1 Symmetromphalus regularis | reverse complement strand
CCGTGGTATGTGCTGTCCTGTCTGTGGGACGGTGCATATAAAAGATCCCTTGCTGCTTATCGGAAGGAGTAGCCTATTTAACGGTAGCGGGTTTCCTCTAAATACATATGTCAGAATGACCATATGATTGACATCCAATAGCCGATGATAAGGTAGAAATCAATGTGCTCTAGAGGCGTCGTTAAATAAAACAAACTTTACTTTACGTCCAATAGCCGATGATAAGATAGAAATCAATGTGCTCTAGAGGCACTGTTAAATAAAACAAACTTTACTGCCAGATACCCATTAAAACAGAGAGGAGGAGGAATGGGGGGGGGGGGGTGTAACGTGGTTTCCATCTTTGCCCA
The DNA here is from genome assembly GCA_032355785.1 of Symmetromphalus regularis. Lineage (NCBI taxonomy): Eukaryota > Metazoa > Mollusca > Gastropoda > Neomphalida > Neomphalidae > Symmetromphalus > Symmetromphalus regularis. The sequence continues at coordinate 20,344 of JAULBS010074206.1, read as the reverse complement.
TAATTTGATTAGTGCCTGCTTGTCCCTGACAACAAATTATGTACCCTATTTTAAATATGCATGATGCGTTTAGTACATTTAAGTAAGTAAAGTAAAATTTGTTTTATTTAAAGACGCCCCTAGAACACATTGAGTTTTATCTTATCATCGGCTATTGGACGTCAATCATAATATTATTATGGTCATTCTAAACAGCAAAAATAGCCACATATGTTTCACGTGTAAATTGGCAACATATATTTCGCATATGTTCAACATATGTTCAACATACGTTATGTTTCACATACGTTTAACAGAACGCATGTTTAACGTATGTTTAACATATATGAGTATTTATGGTGTTTCTTTCCCTAGTAACCAACAAGGTGCTCTTAGCAAATGTTCTTAACAATGATAAAACAGATGTCTAAAGTAATTAGAAAAGTGGCGTTTGTAGGATTTTAGGTGTACTTGATTCAGAAATCTATAAAGGATATTTAAAAAATAAAATTAAAATATACCTTCCATAGCAACCAAGATGGTGTCCATAGCAACAGTGAAAATTATAAATATCTACAGAAGCCCTTTCCAAGTTATTGTGTATGATGTCATTAACGTATGTTTAACATTTATATGAAAAACACTTTTATCATATGTCTAACGAAAATTTGTTTAAACGTACATTAAACATACGTCTGCCTATTTACGTGAAATAACATTACGTTTATGAACGTACGTTAAACATATGCGGCTATTTTTGCTGTGTAACGTATTTATTTAGAAGCTACTCTTTCCGATTACCAACAAGGGTTAAGTAAGTAAATGCAAACACTTACCAGGACATGGGTCATTTCCGCAATCGTGGACTACTTGAATGTTCACTTTTTCACCAGGACAGTATAAACCACCGTGTCGCGGGGCCGGATTGTCGCAAAAACGAAACCGCTTTACCTTCCGTTGTCCACCGCCACCACAGCTTACGGAACACTCTTCGTATGTTGGTTTCCCCCATTTCGACCACGCACCATCAACTATAAACAAATCAAACTACAACTGATTAGTTTATTTTATATATATCTTATTTCAGAATCTTCTTTATCCGAACCGCTCCAAATTATATGAAAACACAAGATTGCTTCCATTAAACGCGCTAAAGTCTCAAAGGGACGTTGGTACACGGGGCCTGGGGGACTCAAGCCCCTCTCCCCAATAATTCCCATACAGGGGCGTTGGTGCCAGCGGGGTTGGGGGAAGGTTGTAGCCCCCCCCCCCCAATAATTCTAATAAATATGTTCCTTATTCATTTTTCAATTATTCACCGGGAAATTCTGATGTTCTGAAACGAGAGCAGCCCCCCCCCTCTACCCCCAATATGAATTGCGTTCCAACGCCCCTGCCATAAATATGTTCATTATTCATCGTTGAATTATTCACCGTCAAATTTTGATGTTCAGAAACAGGAGCAGCCACCACCACCACCACCCCCCACCTCCCCCCCGCCCATATGAATTTCGTTTCAAAGCACCTGTCACCTAACATCAAGATGGGGAAAAAAAGATGTTTTGGTTTACTCAGTCCACGCACGAGTCAGCATTAGTGGTCTAATAGTAGGGAATAGGACCCGCAAGCTGACGACAGTGGTTCTAAACCCATGGGAAGCTCGGTAGCTCTTAACTACGTTTCAAAATTTCAAATAGGTTAGCATCCAGAAGCTGATGACTGACGAATCAGAGGAAAACTGCTACATTTTTTCCATTAGTAGCGACTGATCATTTATATGTAGTTTCCTTTAGACAGTACCATGGGCGTAAATCCCGGAGGGGGGGGGGGCGGCGGGAGGGACATGTCCCCCACTTTTTGGACATGGGGACGCCTGTATAATTATTCCCCCACTTTTTGCTTAGAAAAACTTAAAATTTCAGTGAAATTAAAATTAAAATGCCTAAATAATAATTTATACCAGTATTTTTCTTTATTGTATCAATGTAACACTTTAAACCATGTCGTCTTAGCGCAAATATACCAAAGTACACAAGTGGTTTATAATGGTGGGGGGATGGGGGAGGACTGCGGGACAAGGGTGTGTTCCGTCCCCCTCCCCACTTTTAGGAACGGATTTACGCCCTTGCTTTAGAGAGGACCATGGGCGTGAATCTCGGTGGGGGAAAGGGCGGGGAGACGCCTATATGATTATACTACCTGGCTTTTTGCTTCGAAAAACTGAAAATGAAATGCCTAAATAATAACGTTTACTATTTTTCTATATTGTATCAATGTAACACAACCGTGTGGTCTTAGCGCAAATATCCCGATGCACACAAGGGGTATATAATGTCGTCAGACCTGGGGGCCGATGGAAAGGTGGTCCAGCGGGATAGTCCGTTCCCCCACTTTTTGTACAGGGGGGGTTTCAGTACCCTCACTTTAAGGAACGGATTTTCGCGCTTGGACAGGACAGTACATACCACGACCTTTGATATATCAGTCGTGAGTAAATCTTCTAAAGATCCGCCACTGATTTAAGTAAAGTATATATGCTGACTAGCTGATGACTAACGATTCAGATTACCAATATATCGTTTATATGCTGTTTCCCACATACAGGACAGTACATATCACGGCATTTGGTGTATCATTCGTGGGTAAATCCACCAAAGATCAGCCACTGCTTTTATTAAAGTACATATGCTGACTAGCTGATGACTAACGATTCAGATTACCAATATATCGTTTATATGCTGTTTCCCACAGACAGGACAGTACATACTACGGCATTTTGGTGTATCATTCGTGGGTAAATCCACTAAAGATCAGCCACTGCTTTTATTAAAGTCCATATGCTGACTAGCTGATGACTAACGATTCAGATTAGCAAGGAATCGTTTATATGCAGTTTCCCTTAGACAGGACAGTATATACCACGACCTTTGATGTATCAGTCGTGGGGCAATATTTGGAACGGGGGGAAAACAGTCAGATGATGAGCCCACCAAGGCGGTTCGATCCTGTGAACAAAGAACATCCAGAGAATGCTCTATTGGCTCACGAAAGTTTTTATTTTTTTTTAATGACGCCTCTAGAGCACACTGATTTTAATCTTATTATCGGCTATTGGACATCATTCTGACGTATTTATTTAGAGGAAACCACATAGGCTACTCTTTCCAATAAGGAACAAGGGAGCTTTTATATGCACAGTGCCACTGATAGGCCGGCCAGCACATACCAAGGTCTTTGGTGAACCAGTTATGGACCACTGGTTGGAACGGTAAATAGCCCAAACTGCAAATGAGACCACGGACAAGAATCGATCCGACGACCGACCGCTTCATAGGTGGAGACGCTACCGTTTGCAGGCGATGATGCAGGATTTCTGAAAGGGGGGGGTGGAATCCAACTGTGATGAATGAATAGGACTGTGGGAAAAATGATAATTTTCACGTCCTTCCACTGGGAAAATGTAAAAAAAAACAAAAAAAAAACAAGCATTAAAAAACGAAAAATGGGGGTCCGGACCCTCTGGATCTGCTACTGTGTTTCCAGTCTAAGGCGTTATTTCAGAGCAGAATCAACATCAATCGACAAAATCGCGTGTCAAATCATGACTAAGGAATTCCCCGATAAGTTATTTATAGATCCAAAATGGCGGACAGCTTGCAGAAATTAGATGAGAAATAAAAATTCGTAGCCTGCTCAGGAAAGAACACATACCTTTGCAAGGAGCTAACATGCAAGAAACCGACGACACAAAAGACGAGTTTCCCTCACACGCTTTTCCACCATTCGAAGGAGGGGGATTACTGCAAACCCTCATCTTCGTCTTGTTTATATAGCCCTCGCCACACGTTGTAGAACACTCCCCCACAGTCCAAGAATTCCAAGCTGACCAATTACCATGAACTGTAAGACAAATTAGAAATAAAAAGCTTTTGTTTGTAAAATTAATATACAACAAGAACAACGATAAATCGAACTATCGATGTATCGCGATTGTTAACGACGCGATAGCAATATATCGACAGGAAATTAAAATAGCGATAGTTATCACAATAGTTTCGATAGTTTAAGAAATTTAAAGCTGTCAAATAATCTAGCACAAAACTGAGAAAATAGACAACTGTTTTATGTTGAACACTGGATCTTAACCAAACTGACAAAATAAATAGCTTGATTATTTATTTTAGTATTTTTCATTTCATTTGTCAAAAAAACTTGTTATAGATACTGAATTTATTGCACAACTTCTTTTTTGCAATCCTCCAATTAATGTTGATAAGGAAACTGCTAAATCATATAGTGAGATTGTTATTTATTTTATTCATTTACTATATCAGACATACTTCAAGAAATCAATGATTCTTTAATTTATTTTATTTTGTGAAATGCCTGTTTTTATCTTAACATAGCTATTATCATGGGCGTAAATCTCGGAGGGGACACGCCCCCCACCACTTTTTGGACAGGAGAGGACGCCTATATAATTATCCCCCCTCCCACTTTTTGCTTAGAAAATTAAAATGCCTAAATAATAATCTTTACCAGTGTTTCTCTTTATTGTATCAATGTAACACTTTAAACCATGTCGTCTTAGCGGAACTATACCGAAATACACAAGTGGTCTATAATGGGGGGGTGGGGTTGGGGGGATGGTCTGCCCCCCCCCAATTTTTGGACACGGGTGTGTTCCATCACTCCCATTTTCAGGAACGGATTTTTGCCCTTGTGTGGACCACTGGTTAGTGTAAGTGGTTTACACCTACTCACTGAACCTTTGCGGAGCACTCACACTGAGTTGAAGTCAGTATCGAGATTAAAAATCCCATTCCTCGACTGAGATTTGATCTCATTACCTGCCAGCTGCTATACTGACAGCTTTACCACTGTACCACGAAGACAATTGCCATCATTTGAAATCATATGACCAGTCAGATTTGAAAGGAAAATATGAGATCAGTTACAAGATATGGTCAACACAAAATCTGATGTCAAATTAACAAATGATATAACAAAATTAATATGATGGCCTATGCCATCAGACAAAAACTTTATGCTACTATGTCCAATGACAGAAATTACGACTGTTTAATACCATGCAAATCATTGCAGTAGATTTGAATATCACCAATGTACAGTTAGTTTTTATTGTATAGTTCATGCAACACCTTTCACTGAGATTTAAAATTAAGTCTGGTGTGTTGCAGGTGATTGTTGCTCACTGAATACAAATATCTTATTGTACTGTGTATGTGGTGCTTTTTTTAAATTACCAGATATTTCTTAAATAAAATGCAATATATGTACAGTATTTGTGTATTATATATTTATATGTATTCCAGTGCATAATATTAATGTAATATATGCAACATGTTAATAAATATTTTAACAAAAATGTCCTTAAGTAATGTTTTTTTGAAATGTTTCTTTATTATTTAGCACGACTATTGAAGGATCATCCATATATATATAGTATTGACAAGTGAGGTCTGGAATTAGTATCAAAATTGGTTTCATGTTTTATAACCAGGTTTACATGCCTTATTTTAGATATTGTTAATCAGTTTAACAATTCCATTTAAGCAGATTCAATACATTTTTTATGTGTTCTTACACATTTAATAGTTTGTTGATTCTATTTGTTATTTTTGAAAAGCGTCCTACAACTCCATTATATATGAAAAAATGGTAAAAACTCCACCATGCATGACAAAATGGTTACAACTCTACCATACATGACAAAATGGCTACAACTCCACCATACATGACAAAAGGCTACAACTCCGCCATACGTGACAAAATGTCTACAACTCCACCATACATGACAAAAGGCTTACAACTTCACCATACATGACAAAATGGCTACAACTCCACCATACATGACAAAAGGCTTACAACTTCACCATACATGACAAAATGGCTACAACTCTACCATACATGACAAAAGGCTTACAACTTCACCATACATGACAAAATGGCTACAACTCCACCATATATGACAGTGGCTACAACTCAATCATACCTGACAAAATGGCTACAACACCATACAGGATAAAATGGCTACAACTCCATTGTACCTGACAAAATGGCTAAAACTCCATCATACATGAGAAAATGTTACACTACCACCATACGTGACAAAATGGTTATTTCTCCACCATACAAGATATAATGGCTAACACACCACCATAAGATACACAATAAAATGGTTACAATTCCACTATAAATGACAATATGAGGTACCAAATTTTTTTTTTATACATTATCATATGGAGACACTGGAACATTGCCCATGGGTTAGAACTGTTTTTCATTGCCAACTTCAGCAGTGGCAAAAAGTGTTCATTTCCAGCAGAGTAGGGTTTTCCTATACAATGATAACTTTAAGTTTTGATTTTACACATGGTAGAATAAATAACAGATTAATTTAACATACATCTATCCAGACTTCCAAGAAGTTGGAGAAGAATTCTTAAAAGAGATTAACTACATGTACATGTATTTCTAAGTAAGGTCATTAAGTTTTTGTATCATGATGGTCATACTAATTATTTGACACACATAAACACAGATCATTATGATTACTTCACTATTTCTTGTGTGAATTAACAAATTATTATTTGTCAACATTATAATGTCATCTTTACATGCTGTACAACTGTCGCAATGACATGACCTGTTAGTCTTCCTGGTTTGTATATTAACTCCATAAATTATGTTATGTAAAAAGACTTATTTCTTTTACAGTATATTTCATTAATATACTTTATTTTGCTTATCTGTGTGTGTGTGTGAGTGTGCGTGCGTGTGTGTGTGTGCATGTATATGTATATTTGCAGTATATTTTATAATTTTTACGTTTGCAAATTAATATGATACTTTGACCTTAACATATTTGTACAGGCTCTTTTTATACTGTTATTTTAAGAGAAAAAAGTGACCAGAAAAACAAAACTGAAAAACAAAAGTATACAATTTTATTAACCAATGACAATCATTCTATATGTCCACATTGAAAGGATTTTATACAAACATAAAACAAGATATGAGAAGATGTACATGTATAAGCTATAAGATATAACATGATAAAGCATATTTGATTATATATGCCATATATGACAATTTGTGTTATTAACTGCCATACACAGGAAATTGTGTTATAACTGCCATATATAAGAAATTGTTATTACCTGCCATATATAATAAACTGTCATGACCTGCCATATATGACAATTTATATTATTAACTGCCATACATAGGAAATTGTGTTATAACTGCCATATATAAGAAATTGTAATTTATAAAAAATTTGATTATCACTTAAAACAAAATTATGATGAAATGAACAAAATAGATCGAATAAAACAAAAATGTCAGTCGGTTTGATTATCACTTAAAACAAAAGTATAATGAAATGAACAAAATAAATCGAATAAAACAAAAATCAATTGGTTTGATTTAACAGTGGTGGGGCAGAATATTTCCATCTTTCACAAATACATTGTGTCACTACTGTACATAATATTTAACATTTTGTAGGATACAAAATGTAAATTGTGCTGAATAATTTTCTACATAATTATAAATTTGTGGAGCAGATGTTCAAAGATACTACAGATGGTATATCCCATTATAATTGATAAGTGGTGCCGAAATTTTGAAAATATTGTAGCCAAAGATATTTTTAATATTGGAGAGGGAATACAAAGACCAAATTATTAAAAATAAAATTCAGTTGCCCCTAGATCAATGTACACAATAAATGTCAGTCAATGTACACAATAAATGACAGTCACTGTACACAATAAATGACAGTCACTGTACACAATAAAAGCAGTTACTTTACTTGAAAAGATGTTTTCTGATTATCGCCATAATTTAATATATATTAAAAATTAGTACCATACTTTCCACGGTGGGACAGAATACATTTGTCTTTTGCAAATGCTGTATGCACACTTGATAATTATATTTACAAACATTTCCTGGTGGGAAGGGTAAGCTCTGAAACCTCCCTTTTAAGAACTGGGTTTTCTTTTTTCACTCTATTGGTTTTTGTTCTCTAACGCAGGCCCACACAAATTGCACGCACAATCATTTCGTTCGTGCATTGGTTATGCAAATTTATTTCACGTTACAGATTTACCGTTTTTGAAAAAAAAAAAAGTTTAAAGTAGTTTTTCCTTTTTAAAAAAAAACTGGTTATGCAAATCAAACCAGGTTATGCCAATTTGTTTGGCATAACCTATTTTCCGGTTATGCAGATTTTGAATTTGTGCAGGCCTGTAACGTATACTGATAGAAGCTATGAACACCTAGCAGTAAATACTAACAGCAAATAGAAAGAAGTATTCATGTATTATTACTGTTTACAGTTTTCTAAGTGGCTAGTTTCTCCAAAAATTAATCTGTGGTGCAACATAACCAAGAGTCTCTTGTTTCGTGTCATATTAGAAGGTAGCAAAACATTATACTCAGCATTATTAAATAAAACAGATTAATCTTATTAAGTCTGTCAGTTTCTGTCTTCATTTAGAATTCTATTGTCTAGTTCATTCTCTATCCAAAAGCTGAAAAACAATAAAAAGTAAATAATTAGGTTTAAGTAATCAAGAAAGTGTAACCATGTATTTAAACAATCAGAAAGAAGAATCATGGATTTAAATAATCAGAAGAATCATGGATTTCAATAATCAGAAAGTATAATCATGGATTTAAACAATCTGTGGAACCTTTGATTTAAATAATCAGAAAGTACAATGATGCATTTAAATAATCATCAGAAACATGGATTTAAATATTTAGAAAGATATGCCACAGATTTAAATATTCAGAAAGTAGAATCATGGATTTACATGTAAATAATCAGAAAGTAGAATCATGGATTTAAATAATCAAAATGTAGAATCATAGATTTAAATAATCAGAAAGTAGAATAACATATTTAACTAATCAGAAAGTAGAATCAAGGATCTAAATATTCTACAGAATCATGGATTTAAATATTTAGAAAGGAGATCCATGGATTTAAATAATCAGAATGTACAATCACAGATTTAAATAATATGAAAGTAAAATCATGAATTTAAATAATTAGGAAGTAGAACCATGGATTTAAATAATCACTAGAATCATGGATTTAAAGAATCAGAAAGTTGATCTATAGATTTAAATAAACAGAAAGAGAAATCATGAATTTGACTAATATCACTTGTGTTTCTAATATCAGTGTCTTTTGATACATAATGACATGATTTGATTTACTTTCGGCATATGTGGTCTTCAGTGTCATTTGCCAAGATGGTTGGCATTCAGTTGACGGATTGTATGTTTGTGTTGTATATGAATTTGTGCTGTCAGCGCTTTAAGGTTAGTTGTCTGACACCAGGTGTCAGTTTCACACCTAGCTTCCATTAACAACACCTTGTACAGCTTATAATTTATTTACAGCTTTACATGGGGCTTCTTCACAACCCAAAGGTACTATTAAATAAATACTTCATATCAAATAAATACACAAGTCAGTGGCATCCTCTTCACACAAATGTATTTGACATTACAAATAAGCAATCCATATGCTTTGTGTGTATGGGTGTGTGTGCATGTGTGTGTGTACATGTTTATAATCTATACACGTGAAAATGGCATTCTACTTTAAAGCAGTGGCATTTAAAATCATTATAATTCATTCCATGTAAATTAAATCATTTTTTTTCTCTCCACAATTTGGCTCTAAATAATCACAATAGTTTTGGATTATTTGTAAATTACTATTCCTTTGAAAAATTCTTCAAATAACAAGAAAGCTTATAAACTGTAAGTAAATTTTATTATTAATATAGAATTACAAAACATGAAAACACGATCTCTTGGGTTATAAACTGTCTCTCTTAGTCTTAGTACACAACGGCATGTATTCGGTGAAAGCTATGAGGAAAAATAAAATATGAATTAAAACTTTAATATGAATATATCGGGAATATAAATTTAATTAATAAGGGAAGATTCAGAATGTTCTAAAACCAGTTGTGAAAATTGTTTTATTTTGTTACAGTTTAATTAGGAAAAGATGATTGAATGATTAATGACCCAAACCACCCAGAACAAAATAAAATTGGTGGTTGGAGGAGGTGGGGGAGGAAAAAAAGAAATGTACAGAAAAGTGGTCAAAAATGTAAATATGGAAAACAGTGTAAAACCAGTGTAGACGTTATTAACACAGTTGATTCCTCATAGCTGCGTAGAAACGGGGAACAAATACATGTATTTACAAAGTGATAAAAATAAATAATTGTACCATAAACAAACATAATTTTGGACTGTGTAATTTGAATGCTATAACAAATTATGCAAAAAATACTATAATTATAATGGTCAATTTGTGATGTTTAATGAAAATATATCTTTCTTTGGTTGGGTTGTTTTTGTTTGTTTGTTTTTTTGGAAGGGAGAACTTTTTTCTTTTCTTTTTTGTACTTTTGAATATAAAATATGTGATTTTCTACATGTTCTTATGTAATAACCATACACTGCAAAGAAGGCATAATACTGTAAAAGAAAAGTTTTGTACACAGAGGTGGATCTTGGTGGGGTCCATGGCCCCCTAAATTTTGCAATTTATTTAACACTTTTAAAATATATAATTTTTTTTTTTTTAACGTTAAAGAAATTGAGGAATTGGCCTCATATTATTGGGTCCTCCCATAAATTGATTTTCTGGATCTGCCACTGGTATATAATATTATTTGCATTTAAATGTTTCTGTGCTGCAGAATATTCCAAACGACAGGAATGCATTATCAGGATTGTAATTAAGTGGTGTGAAAACAGAGATACTGCTGTATGAACAAACCTTTTTCCTTTAATCCCTTGTTGTAGTTCCTCATCACAAGTATAATGAGCAGTATAACCCCAATCCTGGTCAGCAGTGCCACAATGCCACAGGCGATCGTGCTGGAAGCCAGCGAGGATGAGACAGAGATGTTCTCAATTGACTGAAACCATGACAACAGAACCATTATGCTCAAAATACTATATTTGTTTTTGTAAAATAAATAACCCACTTTATCCCAGATTTGCAGTGAGTTAGTGGATTGGATGATTTGCCACCCTCACCCCCCATTTTAACACTAACATAATGACTGACAGATGGGAGATTTTAGACTTGCATGTTAATGTCATACATGGTTACACAATTCCTGTCTCCAGATTGAAATCTGTTAATGTATTATGATACGGTATCCTATAGACCTGTATGAGCATAGGGATAGAGGTAGATGATCACATATGAATTATGATGCTAATGGAAGTAAATGATACCACCACATTCAAGAAATGTCCATGGCGTGGCTAAAGTATATGCCAGTGTTTTCTAGAAGTAACTAAAAGAATTATATGATGCCATTATAGTCCAGAAATTAACAGGAAATCGAGGAAGTGGTTAAAAATAATACGTTGGTGATTTCCAGATTCCAGCAATAATCAGAAGAACATACAATATCAATGCATTCCACAAATTACCTGGACATTCAGGATGGGGGTGGGAGTTGAAAATATGAGCAGCAACTGCTTTTTTAAATTGACAGGAAAACCCTGTGAGGCAGTGTATTTTAGAAATGACAAAAACAACTTCAATCACTTTATGAATATCACAGTCTTAGTTCAAGTTAATTTTATGATTCATATGGCAGGAAACTACATTTGTTTTTAATTGCTAAAGATATAAAAGGCATACCCATAAAAAAAACGCAAAAACATATTCCTCTATATAGGGATAATATCCCGTGAACCATTTTACCCTCATTACCTACCTCCAAAAAAGAATTATATAATAAATCAAAAAGATTACCTGAAAATTGATTTTGTTATTCAAATGCCAGAAAACTGCATTTCAGTCTATCTAATTAAGAAAGGTTTCCTGTAAGAGTATGACCCTAGATATGCCTAAACAGTTCAGACTTTAAAATTCATTCCTACAGTTCAAGTGTCATGACATCTATATTACAAATCATGGGGAACATGTCTTCCAGAACCCCACTATATAAAAACATATATAAGCTAGGTGAAAACTACTTTATAACAATGAGCTTTTTCCCTCTTTCAAAAATCCTAGATCTACCATTGCTTCATGCTAAGACGAATGTAACATTAACCATAACCAGTGAATGGCCACCTACCTTAATAACCTTGTAAAGGATGTAGCCAATTTCAATAGGACTTGCAGCCAGAAACACATATGTTCCAATCTTGTTTTCTGTCCGTACCTGTTCATAATTGAGTGTCATTAATCTTGTTTTGTATTTGTCTTTAGAAAAACACTGTATTGTTGCATGGAACTATACAGTGCATACATGTAACATTGCAAAACTAATACAAATTCTAAATATGAAATGCCAACATTAGTTCTTGGAGGTTAAACATTTCATTGTCTGTATCACGAAGGGGCAAATATGCAATTTTGCCTAATTAAGTTATAACATTTTAAAAATTTGACAGCTCTTTGATTTGCCTTGTCCAAAATTAATTACCTAATTAAAGGAGTGAAAGATAAAGTTGTTATTTTCAGAATCAAAATTTATGGCCCATGAAAAATGATTTTATGTCAATTTATAAAATTTTGTATATTCGTCCCTTCGTTGAAAAGAAGGCTTTTTGAAAATCCTTTGTCATGAATTCTAGCTAAGAATGTGTTTTTTATATTGTTCACCCAAATACATGAGTTGCACTCCATGACTTGCTTCATTAATGGACAGTCAATTACCATTGTTAACATCTTAGTAATTATATGCTTTAAAGGGCACACAGATGGATAAGACACTGGAAATTATCATAAAGAATTAAAAAGTGATCCTAATATTATAAAGAGCATAATTTTGAAGTGAAATAATGAAGAGTGATTTCGTCACTAATCTAGTGATTCCTATAAGATGCTACAGGTCTCTTTACGTATAACCCAAATCAGGCCTGAGCAAGTTGGTAATAAGCCCAGGCCAGATGGGAAATGTAGGCCCCCATTTCAAACTACTCATTAAGTATTTTTTTGTAATCAGTGCTAAATACCAGAGTCAGTAGGCCCCCTCACAATCAGAGACCCATGCCATCTAGCTCACCTGACGCCACACCCCTCTCTGCCCGGGCCTGACCACAATGCATCATTTTAACACTTACTATCCAGTGTCCCAGTACAAACCAGCCGATGGTGATTATTCCTCCAATAACCAGTATGATGATGTCCTTTGTGTCAACTTTCATCCCTGTACTCAGGATCAATATCACCATACTTCCCTAGTACAGAAAAATAATATTTTTAAAAAACCCTGATACCTTCATGTAAACCACTAGTACTTAATCATACATTTAATCACTACCATGTATACATTGAGGTAACCCGAGCATAATATAGTTTACTAGTTATAAATATACCATTTAAAAAAGTAAAGTTTGTTTTATTTAACAACGCTTCTAGAGCACACCGATTTTTTATCTTATCATTGGCTATTGCACGTCAAACATATGGTCATTCTGACATATTTCTTTTAGAGGAAATCCACTGCCACACATATGCTACTCTTGCCGATAAGCAGCAAGGTTTTTTTTCATATGCACTTTCCCACAGACAGGACAGCACATACCACGGCCTTTGATGCAACTCTTGCCGATAAGCAGCAAGGTTTTTTTTCATATGCGCTTTCCCACAGACAGGACAGCACATACCACGGCCTTTGATGAAGCAATTGTGGACCACTGGTTGGAGCAGAAAAACAGACCAAACTGCAAATGGGTCTACTGAGGATCAATCTGATGACAGCTTCACAGGTAGACATGCTACAGCTTGCGCTACATCCCATTGAACATTTAATAAAGTTGCAAGCAATAATCCCATCTCAAATAAAACAAAAAAGTGATTATTTCCCCCTACCCCTCATTTCTCATCTTATACTCAAGGTGTAGACAGTTTTGGACTAATAATAAATATTATGACAGTTGGAACTATAGCCAAAAAGTGTTATTAACCAAATACTAACTATAGATGACAATAATACATCTAGATTTATTATTTTTTTACCCTAAGTTGTAGGTCAATATTTTTTACACCATACTATAGGTCAACATTTTTTTTACCACAAACTGTAGGTCAGCATTTTTACCCAAGCTGTAGGTCAATATTTTTACACCATACTATACATGAAGGTCAATATTTTTTTACCAAAAACTGTAGGTCAGTATTTTTACCCAAGCTGTAGGTCAATATTTTTACACCATACTATAGGTCAACATCTTTTTTACCACAAATTGTAGGTCAGCATTTTTACCCAAACTGTAGGTCAATATTTTTTACACCATACTATAGGTCAATATTTTTTTACCACTAATTGTAGGTCAGCATTTTTACCCAAACTGTAGGTCAATATTTTTCACACCATACTATAGGTCAATATTTTTTTATCACAAATTGTAGATCAGCATTTTTACCCAAGCTGTAGGTCAATATTTTTAACCTCTTTTCTGTAGGTCAGTATTTTTTTTCTACCTGTTGGTCAATTTTTTTTATCCCAAGCTTTAGGTCAATATATTTTTTTACCCCAAGCTGTAGATCGAATTTGAGGAGATCGAAGAAAAACAACATCATTTTGCACATGGTCTGCAAAGTAGGATTGGCACCAACAATTCTGAAAACTAGGTGACCGGAAAATAAGTAGTCTTTGCCAATCCATCCACCAAGGCCAATTATAACTGGACACAGAATACAGGCTGCAATCAGACGAATCTGTAATAAAAAAATTATTTATGATATTTTTCCTCCAAAAGAAATGCATATACATAAATAAATTTTTCTAATCTATTTTTATCTATCAAAATTAAAGTTCTTTATCAGAATTTTAATATTTTTATTGACTGTCTTTATAAATAAATGAACAGGTATAATAGCAACCTAGTAAAAACCATTCAATTAAAACAAATCACTAATTAGCATAATTTATGTGTAATCGTAAAACATCCAATAAAACAAACAAATGTATTATAACTATTTTTTTAAAATTTATGTTGTAGTATTGAATTGTAGATTTATTAACTATTCACAAAGTTGTCCATTATAAAATCTAGCATATGTATGTGTTATAATGTTTAAATTATCATAATTTATGGAAACTTTAACAATATTATAATTGAGGAAGTCTACCACTCACCAGTTTGACTGTTCCCTTCTTACCAATGGAATAATTGAGAATGAGATAGATTAAAACGAAAAACGTGGCCAGCACTAGGACAAAGATTTCATATGGACGTTCATGCAGAATTCCATGGATGATATAAAATAAACAAAAACCTGAAAATGAAATTATGGGGAACAGTTCATTGGTATATAACAAAAATCAATAGGCAGAAACATTTTTTTAAAACATAATTTAAAAAGGGGTCTTCCCTCAAATTTAAGGATAATCATGACCCAATGGATATCCAATGTACCCATCTTTGAATAATTAAAGAAACATGAGTTTTGAATGTAAAGGTTTCTCTGATGGACTCACATGTATTGAGTAGAATGACAAGGGCAAATGTGAAGTCGGTGTCAGTCCTGCTGACGGTGGCCAGCTTGTAGATGGTGAACACCGCCGTGGCCAGCAGTGATACACACGTCACTCCCAGTAACACAAACTCTCTCACTTCAACATCTCGCAGCTTTCTAGACTGTTAACAAAACAAAATCATAAATCAAAGCATATACTCTTCGACATGAGTCTTTTCTAGTATGACCTCCCCCCTTCCTGCTAAAAATAAAATAAAATATAATAATAATAGTCACTATCATAATAATAATAATAATAATAATAATAATCCTAATAATAATGAGTGGTAATATTATAGTAATAATGGCAAAAAAGGTTATGAACTGAATACTAAATATAAATGACAATACAATCATTAATTAAAATAATAATAACAAAATAAATTAATAAAATAAATAATACTAATATAAAATATAAATAATAATAATATAAATAATAATAAATAAATAATAACAATAAAGAATGAATGACTGACTAACTGATCAAATGAATGAGTGAATAAATGAATGAATACATAGATACATAAATAAATATTAAAAATAATATGTAATAAATAATAATTAATATTAATTAATTAAAATAACAATAATAAATAATAAGAATAATAAATAAACAAATAAACAAGCAAATAAATTAAATTAAAAGTTAAAATACAGTGAAATATATTTTTTATTCACTACAAAACACCCAATAATAAACAAACAACAAATAAATAACGATAAAATACATGATAGTATATCTGGGTAACGATTTTAAATGAGACAAATATATGAAATTAATAACAACAAATACCCTCAATCCTGGATTGGATTTATAAGGGGGAAAAGTGGTCAATTTCCCCGGGCCCCCTAACCAGAGGGGATCTGCAGACTAAGGACAATCTTTATTTAAAAAATGTAATAATTATAAAATTAGTCCTATTCAATCATTTCATTTCTTATAGTTTTTTCATTATGTAATTTAATTTCTATGTTGAGGGATACCCCAAACCTGAAGTGCCCCAGGTCCCCCTAGGTCTAAATCTAGCCCTGCTTCAAACCCCGCTTTTCAATAATAGAATCAACTGAAGATGTTTAGAGGTGTCTTCTGATTTCATATTATATGGTTGAAGGGGAGGGATGGGGTGTAATCTTTAGGTGTCACAGTATTTGTAACTTATGTTCTTTAAAAAATACTCCACCAAATAGGCTACTCTTTTTGATATACAGAAGGGAATATTTTATATGTCCTACAAACAGGACAGCATATATAATTATAATCATAATGGTCTTCATTG
This sequence comes from Symmetromphalus regularis, assembly GCA_032355785.1. Classification (NCBI taxonomy): domain Eukaryota; kingdom Metazoa; phylum Mollusca; class Gastropoda; order Neomphalida; family Neomphalidae; genus Symmetromphalus; species Symmetromphalus regularis. The sequence continues at coordinate 3,526 of JAULBS010074206.1, read as the reverse complement.
TAGACCGGTGCTTGAACGAAATCCAATCCAATGATTCCTGATTGTTTTGACGAATTTATAGTTGATGAATCACGTGAAGAATCAATTTTGAAAGTGCTACATAACATGAATCTTCTAGACCAGAGATGGGCAAACTTTTCTCTCCGAGGGTCATATGGAAGACAAAATTCTATATTTACTCAATTACACGACCATAACCACTCTTTTTTTTTAAATGAGGCAAAAGCACTTAATTGGCCAGCGGTGCGAGGTAAAAAAAATTGAGCGAGGGGTCTTTGTACAAAAAAATATATAATCATAAATTTCGGTATGAGGCATTTGCCTCAGTGTAGTTACGACCATGAATTATAAAAGTTATTTTCACACAAAAATACAATTATTATTCATACAACTATATTATTTGGTACACAAAGAAAGAAACAGGTAAAACAGAAGTTAATGTTATGTTGCTTCATAAATGTTACAGAACAGTTACTCTAACTCTTTATGAGACTTATTAAATTGCAGGCAATCTTGCAAGAAAACTCGCGGTTCGCGATATTTTTCACAATGGAAATGTTTTATTATCACCATAACATTTCTGTAAATGTCTTAATGTCAAAGCATAATAAACAAATATTGTTAAACGTTAATGCTGAACAAAATAATAATAAACGGTGAGTTTACACCCGATCGGTCAGTCCCCCCCCCCCCTTCCAATGTTGTTCCTATGTAATACCAGATATATTGCGAGTGTATTTTCAATTGTGAAAGCTCGTGATGTACGAGTGAGAATAGACGAGTTATAATGTATCCGGTATTACATGGCCCTCCATTTAATATTTTATTTATGATCCTGGTACAATCAAAGTGGAAGGACGTGAAAATTAACATTTATTAGCAAATCAACTGCATCTTCTAAATAAAATACCGTAATGGGTAAGATCCCTGACGTCACTGACTTATGACGTCTTCACTTTGTTGCAACGCGATGTTTTTACGCAACTCCTGTATATCTTACTTAATAAGACTTTTACGCTTGTGAGTAATAATGTTCTGTTTTAATTTGGCGCTATGTTTTACCGAAGACACAAAAACAATAAAACACAACTAATAGCATGTTGTCTTTCGACAGATCGTTCTACGCATGCATCATTAAAGGTAGGCCTACACGTGGTAAACAGGCGAGAACACGAGGTTAGGTTTTAAGGTGGAGGTGGTTGTCAATTGGCTAATTGTAAGTATACGTTTCTGCTCATTCCTTTTTTTCTACTTTCTTTTTTCTCTACACGAAGTGATAAAACGTTTCTAGGAGAAATAAAGTGGGGTTTAGAGGATTTAAACTATAATAATGGTGGGATTTCAATAGCGGGTCCAGGGGGTCAGGATCCCCCTTTTCTCGAATTTTTTTGTTTGTTTTTAAAATGTTTATTACCTTTCATTAAGTGGAAGGACGTGAAAATTAAAAAAAAAATTCTCCTTTTCTATTCACTCATTTCTTTTGCCTCGCCCCTCCCCCCCCCCTCCAGGAATCTACATTTGGACACCCCTTTCAGTAGTCCTAGTTTCTGACCTTAGAAAGCTGTTAATTACAGCAAACATCAGTAATTAACAGATGTCTAACGTCAGAAAATCGGACTACCATTTCAGAAATCATGCACCCGCGCCTTGATTTTGGTTTCGGGACGATATTCGTCTCCCCAATATTAATTTGCTTCCGACGCCTCTGAATTATAAAATCAACATTGACAAAAATCGACGTTATTTTACAAGTTATCTGTTCACTAAGAATTACTTCCGTTTTCACTATGAGTAACTACTACAACACTACTACACAACTCTCTTAGCCCGTGATACACACTGTTCCAAATATATCCCCTCTGCATTCCGTCCTTACCTTGCCAAGCACTGTGCTATCCAACTGGGGACCCGTCGGTATTCCGAGGTCCGCAAACGATAGTGGAGGTCCGTCGTCATTTGGGCTGTTGGTTGATCCATACGAGTTTTCAATAACTTCTGTCGTCTCTTCACCGGACATGTTGAATTATATCGCCGTATGGCCTACTTCTCTAGATAGGATATTACTATACTGAACGAAAACAAAACTACTGACCCCGGTTCGTGTGTATATCCGGGTAGGCAACGATATAAATTTAGCATATCCGCGAAAAGAACGCAGTACAACGGCATTGCTCTTTAACCGTTTATTAACTTTTATAATATTATATAATACGTGTTGTGATTAATTATACAAATACTGAATGTTTATATTGTTTGTCTGCCTATTAACATGAGATTGAAAAAGTTAATAATTACATAAAGTTTAAGTGAAATGAATCTTCAAAAACCAGTTGCGTACAGAGGTTTTGTGATGCCCGGGGCCAACTCTATACCCAAGACTTAAGTATAGAGCCTAATTTTAATTTCACTCTTTGATTGGATGTCTCCTGAAATAGATACCCCTCCCCTTCTGCACTCCTCTGTCAAAAGCATTTATTTTACAGTGCAAGAGTGGGGATTAAATAAAATTGCCTCACTTTCAAAACGTTGTCATGATTGGTTTTCATTATTACTGTCAATGGCATAACCAGAGGGCATGCCACACTTAATAACATTAGTTTTTCTCCTCACCACCTTTTATATTTACCAGTCTTAGAATTAATACTCACAGACATTGTGGTCGCTGCCCCTACACAAACTATACAATCTGTGGGTGTCTCCCCCCCCCCCATAAATCCTGTGTTCTCCGATGCACCTGGTGTACAGAAAAGAAAGAAATACATGCTTAATATGTCAGAATCGTGTTTAATCAGCAGCTATTGGTTTTCAGACATACACTATTATGGACTCATGATTCACAGAAGAAACTCATGTATAAGCCTATGCTATCCTTTTCAATTATCAGCTTGGGTCATTTCCACAAACAGGATAGCCATTGAAATACCAGTTGGAGACCACTCTTTGGGAACAGAAAAAGCCATTATCTTCTCCATACTGAAAGCCTCGCCCCAAGGTATACCCACCGATCGTAGAAAAAACTAAACATAACAACAGGACAACACAACAAATGTGACTGATCTGACCATTGCACTTTGGTGTGGAGTTATAACAACGCTACATCCTGCTAACCTCGCAATTATTTCAAAACCTGGCAACATGTGTTGAGCAGGTTTGTATGCACACACTTGCTGTTTAGCATGATGAACTACATCAATCGTCATCTGCTGGTGTAAACACCCATGAACCTAGTGCACAGCTTGCATCCAACCTGTTGCATAGTATTGGTAAATGATTTTTTTTTAATTTAATGATTATGTGGGTTATTTATACAAATGCAGTCAATTGTTAATAGATATTTTTTTTTGTTATTAGCATATCATTCTTTTATTTAAATGTAAAAAAAACCACCCAAATGGATGCTTTCTTAGGCCCGTATCCAGTTCATCTAAAACTAATATGTATGTATGTATGTATGTATGTATGTATATATATATGTGTATATATATATATATATACCTTATTTGACCGGGAATAAGCCCAGGGGGGT